>VYXC01001932.1:765982-853646 GCA_013397175.1 Platysteira castanea | reverse complement strand
CATGCCCGGGGGGCCTTTACCGGCCACGGGGACATCCGGAGGCTCTGGAGAGCCGGAGGGAGCCCCGGGGGGCCAAAACTGGCTGAAGGGGCTGCCAAAAGCAACCCAGCCGTGGGGGAGCATTCTCCTCCAAGGGGGGCTCCGGGAGGGCATGAGTCGTGCCCGTAACATCACGGGGGTACTGAGTCCGTTACTCTAAGTAGAGGATTGATCCTTTCCCTGGATCCGTGCCCGGGTTCATTATCGGTAGCCGTTCTTATCAGTCCCTGCCGTAGATATGCGCAGGCGTTTTTAACATCAAAGCCGCTCTCATTTAGGAAGCAGTTACAGGGTTTTTTAACCCATAATGAAAGTTGCTCCAATGTGGAGAATACGCAGCAATATCTTTAAGCTGCACCCACGCTCCCTGGACTCCCCTGGTCACAGGATACTCACAGCCCCGTGATCCTTTGTCCAGCAAACACCACTGACCTAACCTTAGAGGCTGTACAGGTGTCTTGCTCTCCGTCGGATTCTGGTCTGCAAAAAAGTCCCCTGTCGTCATAGCAGGGTGTGAGCTCTGCTCTCTGCCCGCAGTTGAGGGGTCCAGGGTTGTAAGGGTGAGTTGGAGTCTCTTAATTGCAATCTGATATCCCGTTGTTTTGGATCCCCGGGGCTTTGTTGCCGGTCGCAGTCCTCCTCCTTACCATAATCCGAGATTCCATCGTTCGGGCACTAGTTGTGGTGATAATGAGTGACTCAGAGTCCCCCGGCAGGTGCAAAGGAGAGCCCGTTTATTGCAAAAACCCGGCCTTTTAAAGTAGTTAGCTGGTTATCTGGTTACATAGTTTTAAGGCACAACAAACGTAATTCAACCAACCACCACACACCACGATATGAGCATGCGATGGTCAGGCAGCATGTTTTTCTATCCTTAATTCAGCTGCGTCTCTTTCCCAAAGTCCTTTTCTACTTAGCCGAAATAACAGGCCTGAGCCATGATTTTACAAAGGCAGCAAGGCTTTCATGCAACAACTCAACTCTTTTCTTCCCCCACTTCTGCTCTTTTTCCCCACCCCACCGCCCCCCCAAGATCAAGTTTCATTCAGAAATTGACAGAGCACACTCAGACTGAATGTTCCTTTTCTTTCTCAGATGCTGGTAATTATTTCCCCTTGGTTTATTTTTTTTTCTTTGACTGTGGAGTCCTGATTCTTCTTTCCTTCTGAAAGAAAGAAAATATTTTTTTTAAATCTTAAAAAACTTCAGCTTCCAGCAAGTTTAATCCTCATGGGTGGAGATGGGGGAAGCAACAAGCAACTAACTTTACAGAAATATTGTTTTTTCAAGAGCTAACACAGCTACTTGTTCTTACATTATAAATTGCAGTTCTTAATATTTTTTACCTTTCATTTTGTTGTTATTACCTTTCAGCTTAATGTAGAACCAAGTCCAATAGGAACTGAAAGTAACAGAGTGGAAGGATATTCTTTCAAGATGAGGGAAACTTCTGAGAGGAAGAACAAGTACAAACATGTTTGAATTAAGCAGGATAGTTGCAACAGGACCAAATAGGAATTTCAGATAGTCTGAGAACCAGCCTGTGTCAAAGAAGGATGCTTGGCTTTCCAATTTTAAGAAAGAATGATAGCTGTTATATAGGATTTTTGAATTATTTTATGACAGCTCTATAGCAAGAACTTATTTTTCAATTTTATTCCGATATTCTGTGAAGGAAATAACCTGAACCATAGGACACAGTTGGTTGACTTCTTCACTCATCTGTCAGTCAGGAGAAACACCACAACATTCTGTCTTCTCATAGCCGGAATAAAAATGACGGTGATATATCCCTTTTCTTGGTCCTCTGTCTGGGAAATGAAACATAGTGCTGCTGTTTGCCTGTAGCTAGTCAGATGAGAGAAGCCAGTGATAAACAGCTGACATGACATGTACATTTTCCACATATTTAGAGAAAAAGGTGTTTTGCATATGTTATATAAATATGCATTTAATATCCATGCTACTACATACCTAAATTACAATTTTGGAAGTGGTTGCTCTCTTAGTAATTTGACTGTTGGTACTAATGAGGTTTTTGATCTGTGTAAATTTAGGCAAATCAGTTTGGCTTCTTTGGCACAAATCTTGGCAGTCCTAGAAGTAGTTTTTCATTCAGCTTTCTATTGATATTTGCCAGGAAGCAATGCTCTCCTTTCATGGTTCTCAGTGCAGGACAAAGCCTTAATATTTAGTGTATTCCTGTGTGAACATCCAGACGTGTAAGCTTGTGGAAATAGTCAGTGATAGTAATTACTGAGATTGTGAAAGTACCTACATTTAAAAGAATAGCTTTTTCTCATAAAAAATTTGGAGTCCATTCTCTCCTTCCTTGCCACAGATGTTTTTAGCAGGTATTTCAGAAGTCTGTAGTTAATTATCAGAAGGAGGATAATACCTAAATATATTAAGAAATGTTTGGGGAAGAGGTGGTGAAATTTTATCTTTCCTGTACTTATGAATTATTCTGTAAATCAAGTGTGAGTAAATGAAAGAATGTTTCATATGTTTTATTAATCCAAAGCTGTAGACACAATGAATCCTATTGTTTACATCCAGTCAGGAATAAAAAAACTCTATATGGTTTCAGTTATTAGGCTCTGAGACAATTTTGGGGTGCATGTTTTTGCATTTTCTAAAACTGAACTTTTCTGTTAGCTGATGATATTGTAACCTTTGTTTTAAGGTGCATGTCCTACTAACTTGTTTACTCTGCAATGTGTTCGTAGTCAGAACAAGCCTTAACGTCTGGAACTATATGCCAAAAATGCTCTGTTGGTCTACTTGGAGCAAGTCTAGGATGCCAAGGGAGCACAGCTGAATTTCCTCAGCTGAGACTATGGTACAGGAGTGTTGCCAATACAGCTACGTGCATTTTCCAGCTTTTCCACAGATTCATTTTTGACTTGATGAAGGGGCTTAATAACGATAAATCGTGAAAGACCAAGTTCATCCTCTGTCACTAGCAATAGTAAAATCATTTCAATATCAACATCTATGGGAAGTATTGCTATCTGGTTTACAGATTATGTGGACAGAAAGATCTCTTTTGGATTTATAATCCGTGAAGCTAAAGACAATAGAAGTTTTATAATGTAGAAACTCAGAGACTTGTAAGTTTTCCTGAGGCCAGTAGATCAGATGACACAAAATCTTTCTGACAGTTCAGCAATACTCAAAGAAAACTGATTTTTGGTTGTGGGGCAAGATGACAGACTGTCCAACACAGGCAAGGAGTTTTTGCTTTAAATTCTGAGTTGTTTTCAATTCCTCCTACTCTCTGTTTCTCCTTGGTTTGGTTCCTCTCTGTTGGTTCCCCTTGGTGTTGACAGGAAACATGAAGGAACCAATTGATTTTATTATGCACAAGCTATTCCCCTGCCTGAAAGGCAGTCGCAGGGATATAAATGCTCCATTTGTTAAGCAGATGGATCTCTAAATTCATTTTAGATATTAGCAGTTGCTAATTTAATGGAAGGAGGAGAAAAGAAGAAAAATACCATAATATTTAACATCTCTCAAACGTTTCAGCATGTATTATTCTTTCCATTTTATGTCTAAAAAAAAGAAAAAGACACCCCCTCCCCCCCCAAAAAAGGTGGGAGTGGTGTGGATGGAGATCTGTCTATGAATTGTAAATGGAGACTGCTTATGCACTCTCTGCCAGTCATTCTTTTTAGTGCTGGCACGTTGAAAGACACCACAAGTCCCAGTTCCTAGGTGCTTGGCATTCTAGAGATGACAGATAAAAAAAATGTGCCAGATGCACAGGTAGGTGGGCCTTTTGAACAGGGAGACACACAGCAAGTCTGTCTTTTTAAATTATCTGTCTTTGTGAATGATCTAAATTAATCTAGTTGTTTCTTCTCTAGATTTGTCAAGATTTTAATTAAAGTGTTTTGAGTATATATTTTATTTTTGAGTGAGCACCTGCAACATATTTTCACTTTCAAAGATCCAAAAGTTTTCTAAATATGGCTAGCTTTAAGTCCATAGAAAAAAAAAAGGAAAGAATGAGCTTTCCACACCCAATAAAGAAGCTCAAGGTTTTTTTCCCTAATCCATTATTTCTCTGTCAGTCCAATTTCAAAGTTAATAGATGAGATCTAGCAATACTTCATTTCCTGAGTTTGGTGAAATTGTAATTAAAATATTATCGCAGCTTTAAGCAGAAGCATATTTGAACTCAAATACTGTGGCTTGGATGAAGAGGTTACCCCATTTTTGAGAATCTGGAATTTAACTTAATCATTAATGATACATCTGGCTAAAAACCCCAAAAACTAGCTACCTAGGCTGCACTTATTCAAATTAAGGCAATATTTTTAATACACACCTTTCTTTCTGAAAAACAATAAAAACCCCCTCAAACTAGAGAGGTATTTAAAGCAAAAATAGTTCTTGACTTTTGATAAAAATTTGTATTTTTAAGCTATAACAGGAAGACAAAATTTCTATATTATGGCATTACAGAGAAAGAGAGATAAGATAGATGCTTAAAACTCCTGGCACTCACTGAGTCAAGAAATATAACTAACATAAGTCAAAAACTGTAAAACATTTTTTTTTCTACTGGAGTATTTTTCACTGCTGATAATTTAATTTATACTTCAAAGCCTACCTCAAATGAAAAAAAAAAAAACAAACCATAATCCACAGTTATTATAACTCAGTATGACAACGTGTCTCAATCCACTCACTAGTAAGAGTTGCTTTTATCTTTCTTGTCATCATCACTATTTCATACAGTGATTGTGAGAGAACGAAAATAATCTCTATCATTAGTAAATGGTCTGAGAATAAAGTCTGGTTGCAAAAGTAGATTCCCTGTGTCTCCTGTGAAGAGGAGGGTGATGCTTCAGTGACAGCTAAGACCTTTTTGATTTCTGATTAAGTTTTTCCATTGACTACACTAATACTGTGCCTGAGGGAAGCAAATCTTTTTAGTTTCTTTTAATTTTCACCCCAGCATCAGCTGTGTTTTTGATTGTGTATTTGAATGCCTATAGAGTTGAATGTGATAACAGGCAAAAAATATAAACAAGGCCTGAGCTGTAAGAAGAGTTGTGTTCCTTGTGTATTAATATGCAAATGTAGTTCCAAATCTAAATTTTAAAAAAAAATCTCTTATGTTATCTCAGTCTTTGTTGCTCTTTCCTACTTTATGTGTAATTTCATTACTTTGTCATGTTAATTTGTTAAATTGGGTCATTGTAATGTAACTATCATTATGCCCCCATTTCTAATTGTCAGAAGTGCTTATGATGTCTTCATTTAATATGTTTTATCGCTATATTATGTCAGGTATGTCAGATTTGATTCATGCATTGAATTCGCAGCTAGATAACTTACTGAGTCATAGGCTGTAGTTGTCATTTTCCATGGGCACAGAAAATATTGGCTGTCACCCAACATAAAATTCTGGTAGGCTTCCACAGTTCTTATATCTTCTTGCTCTGTTTGCTGACACAAATGTTGTCTTCTTTGTCCAGATGTTTCTGTCTGGAGTTTGGTTCAGTTATTGAAACAGAAACTTCAAGCAACTGAATATACTTTACTTTCCGTCCTCTGACCTGCTTAAAAACCTCTGTTCAACATAACCTATTCATACAGCTTTTGCCTCCTTTTTTATTCACTTCTCGTTTTTCATATTTATTTTCATAAAAAACTAAACTTACTAATAATAATGAAAACATAACCTTTCTCACCTTCCTTTGTCACTTTTTTGCTTAATTGTTCTTTCCCTTTTTTCCTCTGCATATTTATATATCTGTTATTCTTAACTAGTATTTTCATCAAATTTGAACGTGAAAAATACAGATCTTCAGTATTCTTTTATCTGTCATTAGTGTCCATAATCTACAGTTTATAAATTGTGTAATTATTTTCACAGTGTTACAATTTGTTACCTTCAACTCCCTTCTCCTGTCTAGAGTGTCAGGATACACTACAGTCATAAGAAAAATTTTGACTACTGGGACCTGCCATTTGCCTTTATAACCCCTCTCACAAACCTCTAAAACCTGTCCCCATGCTTCTCATTTCATTTTCATGCAAAGTATCTTCACACCTGTAGATCCTAGTGCTTATCTCTCTACTTCTGGGTTGTGTTCCCTACTTTCCTCCCCCAGATTCTTTTTGCTGAAGGTACTTGTTTCTGAGTTCTTTCAACTGTGCTTTACTTTAAATTTAGTTTTAGAGTTTTGGTTCAACCTAAGCTGTTTATTTACACTTGAGAAGTTCATAGCTATAGTGTATCCTCAGACACATCCCATCCTACGCTGACCACCAAATTAAACAACAAATCACGACTGGGCATGAAATGAGCTGAGATACTGTCATTTCTGAAATTAGTGGTAGGAGGAGTGTGTAAGTTTAAATACCATTATTGCCACCTGAGAAGTGCTGGTGTTTCTGAATAAAACACACTTTATTCTGTCTAGACACACCTTAAACAGTAAATATAATATATTTCTGTCATCTCTTAGTGCGTTCTTCTCTGAACTATACAATTCTAAATTTCTTGGTCCATGTCAATTGTTCTTTCCATTTATCATCCCACTTGCCATATGCTGAATTTTCTCCATCTTACCTAACTGACACTAGCTATACAAAATGGATTTTTCTTATTGGCTACCAAAGCATTCCATACAGCAAGGGCAATTTCTGCGCCTATAGAGATCTGGAATAGCTCAGAATGAAATGGAATGGCTCCAAATTTGTACCATTATGTGTCACAGAGGATTTTGTGCCTCAGGAAGAGTAGATGTTTCTTCACTTAAAGATAACCTTATGAGCACATATCTAGAGAAAATATTTTTGTGTGGTGTAGCAAGCTTTTTGGCTGCATTATAACTGCAAGCACAGAACTCCGTGTAGGCTAATCTGTCTCGTTTCACTTTAACTCTAGTCAAGATGTACCTCCTATATTACCATTTCAGATTTATACTGAAAGCATAGGAGGTTGTTGTTAGCAATTAGTATTTCTAAATTATTTTCTTAGAATCAAATCTGATTTGTCCAAATTTATAGGTTTTCCCTCAGGTTTAAGATCTACATTTTTCTTTCTTTCAGTTGAATGTTACCACAACTGAACATTTGAAAACATGACTGAAAGATCTGTTTTAAGTTGACTTTTCACAGATTACTGTCACTTTTGAATTTGCTTTATTTAATGTCTTGCAAAAGAACAATGCCAAAATGAGCTCAAATTTCAAAACATGCACTTTTCCACCAAGACAATCAAATAGCAAAGCATGTCAAAATAGGTTTAGAGAATGAATAACAGCAAAGCTGTGAACAACAGTGCTCTCCTGACAATATTCAATCTGTTCTTTAAAAAAATAAGGTATCCTTAAATCAAAGAAAGTCTTAGCTTCAAAAATACTGTTTTCTTTTTTCTTCAGAAATAAACATTGCTGCACAATACATATAAGCAAAGATCAAAGCAACTTTGAAACATTAAAACAATGCATTCTACACGTGGAATTTTAGAAACAGTGGTTTACAATAGCTGTTATTTTCTTCTGAACTCATCCAGTATCATATGATATTTTACTTAATTTTCTATCTGTCACTGAATGAAATGACTGTGTCTGATGTGTGACATGACACTTAGCAAACCTGTCAATGCAACACCTGATTCAATACCATAACATCAGCTATTAGTTGTTCTGTCAAAAATTTCCTGTAGTTAAATTTCTTAAAGAGTCTAATGAATGTTCAGAACCTTATTTGTTCTGAAGTAGAATTGATTCCTCTTCTCTGTAAAGTGATCAGTTGAAAACCATCAGAAACTAGGTTTTCTCAAAATGCTATTTTGCTTAAAAATTATTAAAACTTAAAAATTAAAATTTTTTCGCCCAAAATTATTGGGCGAAAGGTTGCAGTAGAAATTTTTTTAGCAAATCTCTCTCCTTTCAACAAGGACTTATTCAACAAGGACTTAGGAAGTGATCTCTAAAGCTAAAGACTCATAATTCTCATTTTCTTAGAAAAAGGGAATTAAAACTGTGATAAGGAAAAAGACAATAGTGGAAAACAATAAATAAAGCGTACTGAGAGAATTCAGCACAGCAAAAGGAAAAAGATGTCTCTCATTCTTTTGAGTTCTTTGATGGTATTTTGCAAGTGATTTGCAAGTACTTTTACTTTCTAAAAGTATTGAAACTGTCTCTCACCAAAAAAAATGTAATAGAGGACTATAAAGTCACAAATTGTTTGTGAAATGTGAAGACATAATGATAATTTTCTATTTCTCACAGATTGAAAATGAGGGAGATTTCCATGAAATTATCAGACAGCTGATGTAAAACATTAAGAAGAAATACATATTTATTTATTTGTTTGTTTGTTTGTTTATTTCCATATTTATTTATTTTTCCTAATACACAGCTCAACTGTGGTACTCACTGATTGGGTCACAGCTCATAAGAGCTAAGCAATAGAAATAAACATCACTAACCCAAGGATGTGGACATCCCAAAACTCACATATGGCAGTTGTGAATATAAATATGATGAGAAATACCATTAACGATTTCAGAATACCTCAATATTTCTTCCTCACCAACAATTTGTGGTTAATGTCAGACACAACATATGAAACAAAACTGGATTTCTAGTTGAGCACTGTCTGCCTGATTTATGTTCTTATCTTACTATCCAAACCATTGAAAGACAGGTATTTTTGAAATATTTGCATATATATTACAGAGTAAATACTAACTTGCAAATGAAATACTATAGAACATTTTTTGAACTATGTAGGGAATAACCTATCTCTGCAGTTTTGTCTACTTTTTAAGAATTGTGTTGCTTAAACCAGGGATTTATGAAATGCACATTAACTTTTTGAAATCTGTTTAATTTGGATATAATCGGAGAATAAAACATCTAAATTCAAGGTGGTCTAGCCTGATATACAAACCCATCTTGTACCATTAGTGTTTGATATCTTCCTGCTGAGAGTCCAGAAATGATTTGATAGAATTTCATTGTTGCTTTTACCCATTTTAATCCTTGTTCTCTTTCCTGCTTTCCAGCAAATAAGATCTATGTAAGAGAAATAGAACAAGGGTTAGTTTTACTTGTTGCCTGTGCCTGTGGATGTGAAAAATGGGTATATCTAGTTTCAGAACTGTTAATACTTGCAGGAAACAACTCGATTACCTGTGGCTCAGTGGTGAAGGTTTTATTTTGA
The DNA here is from genome assembly GCA_013397175.1 of Platysteira castanea. Lineage (NCBI taxonomy): Eukaryota > Metazoa > Chordata > Aves > Passeriformes > Platysteira > Platysteira castanea. The sequence goes on along the minus strand of VYXC01001932.1, from coordinate 844,406 downwards.
TCCAGTGAAGCTAGAAACTAATTCTAAACCTCTAAGTAGTCCAGTAGAATTTATCGGGAACATTTCAGACAACAGGATTCATTTTTAGAAAAGTCTTTGGTTTTCAGTGTTTTAGGTGCCTTTCTCTTCTACCTTCTCTACTTTCAAAGATTTCACTTGTCTTTCTCCCACTATTTCCCCTAGTCTTACCCAACATGCTTCCTCATGCAAAATAGGCAATTATTTGTAGAATTGTCTTGAAAAATACACCTTCTGTACAAAAACCAAAGTAGTGTCACCAGTATATGTTGTCAGCCCCCAAGACTGCACAAATCTTCTATAAAGTATACTAATATTTTTATTTAGAAAGGAATAAATAGATGCTAACTCCCTTGAAGCTTTCTTTTGTGACATTTTACAGAGAAAGGGCTGCATTATATGGAAAAAGTCATGACAATTTCTGTGACAATTTTTTCTTTTTAATACATTTAACTCAAATTTCATGTTTTGAACTTCTGTGTCCTGTACATTTACATGAAATGAAAACATTTAAAAAATAGATCAACCTATACTATCAGGAAAACAAATATATAAATATTGGAGCCCCCTTGATATGTTACCATTTTTATTCATTCTTCCATTTATGCCTATAAAATGTTATAGATTTAATGCATAAAGTGCCATGTTAAATCAGAACATCAGCAATTATTAGAGCAAGTTTTAACATGTCCTTTGCCTGTTGTTTAATTTCTTGATTTTGCTTGATTTTTTTCACAAAATAATTAGCCTACTAATCATTTAGTTACTGTCAAGGCATGCATTCTACAGATCTTCAACACTGTGTAAACACTGTTAGTAAGCACTGTGATATTAAGATGTTTTCAATCAGACCTACAGAAAGAAAAGTTTTCTTGAGATTTGTAAATTCCTTTAAAAATCTCTGATTAATTTGCCTGCCTCCGTATTTCTACAAAATATTAGCTGGAGCACAGTTCTCACTGAAACTAAAATTTTCTTCTAAATTGAAACACAGATTTGGAATTTTATGAACAGTCATTTGCAGCTCAAGATCTGGGCAGACTTTCAACATAATATTTTTGTATAGTCAAATCAGTGTATTTCCCTTCACGTTTCTTAAGTTGGGATCAATATATAAGAGAAAATATCTTATAATCATGTATAATAGCTAGAATTAGATTTTTTTTTCTTGGCTGAAAGGCTCATTTATTTAAACGTTAATCAGAGAAGCAATGAACTTGTACACTAATTTTTTTGTCTCAGTAATTTTTCAATTAGTGTACTGTTTGTCTTCTGAAATATTTCCGTTTTTCTTCTTGCACTATTTCTTTTCCAAGAGCTATTTGCAAATAAACTTTTTCTTCCCTTTGTTTGCTTTTAAATATTAGGGAAACACATTCTTGCAAATTCATGTTGGATATAAACCACATTTACCAATGGCTGAAAATATGGAGTATATGGTAAATCCTACCAAACAGAGTTCCTTTTGAAAGCTAAGATTTCTAGATGTCTTTGGTCCTTATTTTTGGGGAAGAACAAAATAAAATAAAGAAAAGCCAAACCCCAAAACCAAAGCCCATTAAAAAACCCCCAAATCTCAAATTAAAAAGTGCAATTCAAAGCTCAGTTCACACCAGGCCAAGTGGGAAGAGGATTGGTAAATGAAAAAAAAGAATGCCTGGTCCTAAAGAGATGATGGGAATTCTTCAATTAATTTGTGCTCTCTTGACAGATGAAAGAGTGAAATCAAAAGTCCCCCAGAAAACTTCAACCGTTTCTCCTCAGTTGGATCAGAAGTGTCAGGAAAAAGTATCTGTGTGAGAGAAAGTGATTAATAGAAAGTCCTGGAAGTAAACAAACGCATACATCAAATTATAGTACATAAAAAGATGCATATACATAAAGTATTTGGAATATATGGTATTTCTAAACTTCCATATTTCTGCCTCTTCTTTTGTTACTTTTTTAAAGCAGAAAATCCACTTCCTTACTGCTCAGTATTATATTTAAATTGGATTTAATATTTTATTTTAACTGATTCATTATATAATTCTGAAAATAAAGATTAGACTTGTTGAGAAAAAATCTTTTACAAATGTAATTATGCTATGGCGCAGCACTGAAAAACATCATAGTCTTATAATCGATCAGTTTTATATGTCTATTATTTCTTTCTAGTAGTAGCATGATATTTCACTTTTGGATGAACTGTGTAGCTACTAATAGAAAAAAAACCCGACATCAAAATTTCTGCATTAGGAAATGTTCAAAAGTTTTTATAAAAATTATGAAGTATTATAAATAACATTATATTTTTACGAAGCATAAAAAGAAATCCAATAATCGCTGCAGAAAACCCAATATAATTTTCTAACTGGACATCTTTGACATAATGTCAGCGTCCAAAATGGGCATGCTATAATCTGCACAGTTCTAATTATCTTTTAGATGGCTTTGCCTGGTATTGATTGCTGCGCATATTTCTCAACAGATAATAGTGATTTAAAAGGATAATTCCTGATTAGGCCTGTGAAATATATGTCTTCACACTTATTACCCTAGTTCTTATAATTGAATGACATGATGTTAAATTTGCATGCAGACTTACATCAATAGAAAGCATAAAATAGGTATTTACAGAAAGCAGCTCTGGACTCCTGGCTGTGATATGAGGGTAACAAAGGACATAGGATCCTGATGAATCCTCTTTGCTGTAGTCAGTGCAGCTTTGGGGTCTGGGCAGGCAAAACTGTGTACATTGGGGTTTTAAATTTTTTAAATTTTTAAAAAAATTTTATTTTTGTTTTCATTTCTTGCTTATATTATGGGATGCCAAATAGAGGGAGCTCTTCTCCCCATCTAGATTGATGACGTTCAAAGAGAAAACAATTAGAGGCTTAGTTTCACCGAAGGTCACAGGATAGCAGGATAGTTCAAGGGGCTCTGCTGTATTTTTTCCAGATCCCAAGTATAAGATAGGTATAGAAGATGTATTATAGTGGCTAAGTAACTAATTATAATCATGTCTAAACAGCATTTGTCAAGGGGTTAATAAAATTTTGAACAGAGCTACTCAGTTCTCTTATGCTACTATTGAAGCCTAAACAATTTGGCCCTATCTGCCTGTCTTGGGTTCAATAAGGATTCTTGTCACCATGGTATCCTTATTCTTTTCCCAAAAATGAAACAAAAGTGTTTCTGAAGTAGCAAATATCAAGTAACAAACCAAACAAATATATATTCTGGCATATGAAAGAAGAATCTAGAAGAGACAGAGAGAGAAAACTTAGTTTTCCTCTCTTGTGTTGTGGTAATATAAAGTTTTTATACACTTGCAATTTTTTTTCCAAAATGGCTAGATTGATCACAAATCATGCCATAGCTAATGTTAGTGTAAGCAAATTTTCCAGTTTTTCTATTTATCATGTTGGCCTTCCTTTTTATTTTTCAACTTTGATAGAAATTTTGGTGAAATGAATAAACAAAATCTGAAAAGGAGCAATCTGGCTTTGTGTTGCTTGCCACAAGAATACAGGAGTGCTTATTTCAATACCTCGAAATGTTTACTCAATGAAGACTGAGACTCCACATCATTTATAGAGGAGTCTAAGTGTTCTATTCATTTTCTGATTTGCTCCTACACAGGAGTAGGGGGGCATTTCCAATTCTGACCTAAAAGAAAATAAGAGCATAATTAAAAACCACTGCACTCCTTTTATTTTGTCACCTAAATGAATTGTGGCCACCTGGTGCTTGTGAGATTCAACAGCAGAGCAGATCCTTCTAGAAAACAATACCCAGAGAGTGTTGGAAGAGACAGTAGGGCAGAGTGGAATGCTTTTCTTAGAAATTTCTCTGGTGTGATTGCTGAAATCATATATTTTTATAGTGAAAGGGGTTAAGATTAAACTGGTCCTGGTTTGAATGACTGTAGTAGTTTTTATGCTATAGTACTACTAGGAAAAAAACCCTATTCCTTTATCTATAGCAAATAGAGAAAAATAGGTATGATTCCTGTCATGCTTTAGTGTTTCACCCTGAAAATCTTGGTTTCTATCATAGAATAAACTTGGAAATGTATGTGTTCGTTTCAAGTGAAGACATGGATTTCACAGAAACAAATTAGTCCATGTGCACTCTATAAAGCATATAAAGAGAATTCAGAGTATTCTGAACATATCACATTTGATACATCTTCTACGATCACCTGTACAATGTATGAGCTAAGCTCAGCATCCCTGCACAGACTGGTGTTTTGCAGCTCATCTGATAAGTCCTAGATATGTTAATCTCTTGTATAGTCATCATACTAATAATGTAATTAGGACAAGAAATGTATAAATACTAGTCAAATTCAAATGTCTCCCAGATCTGTCCAGTCAAGATTTCTTTGTTTGTTAAAGAAGAACATGCGAATGTTAGAATATTGTAATCTTATTACTATTATAGTTCTAATGTCAGCCACAGCTACGCACTATCATGACCACACATCCTAGTATGTCACAGTTTCTTAGACAGTGAAAAATACACATTATTCTCAGTTTTGGAATTAAAAACATGACTAAATAAAGTGAGTATGGATAAAGAAAAATTGAGGTTCTCCTTGATGTCTCTATTTGCTTTCGCATCAGTGCGTTCATAAATTTAACCAAATATGTAAACTCAGACCCCTGACAGAATTATAATTTGGCCATTGCGATGGTCTCTTTAGTGCAACACCTTTCATATTTTTTAGGGGAAGTGAAAAAGAAAACACGAAGTAGTTATTTCCCTTTCTGGTTACTCTCCCAAGCTCTGACAGATTCAGATAAAAGGTTCTATTTTACTACTGTATTTATTCCTGGACTTGGAGAAGGCACTTGTCATAGCCTTGGACACTGATCAGAAGGAGGTAAGAAAAGTTGACATCATGGTGAAATTAAATGCCTTGCCATTTCTTGACAGAAGGTGACATGCAAGCAAATATATTTCTTCCAATTTACCAGATGAAATTTGTCTGGACGTTATAAGGATCCAGCTCACAAAGAAAGTCCACATTCAAGCTGCTTAAGTGAAAAGAAAAGGATGGAGGTAAGTCATATGAGAATCCAAAATATATCTTGCTCTCCTGACCAGAAAGGGTCACCTTTCTTCTCAGAAGTGAGAGAGAGTCCCTTTCTCCCAGCCGCTGGCAATGACATAAGATGATATTAAATAACACAATGTCTTGTCCATGCCCCCCACCGCTGATCTGGGCTGGAACCAGGACAGATATCATAGGTCCATACTGTGTTTTCCCTCCTTCCATAGCTCTGAGTTTTTCCCATTTGAAAATTCATTCAGCACAGTTTTCAGAATACAATGTGACTGAAATATAATGTATACATCTTTTTAACCAAGTTACCAAGAAGCAGAAAGTTATACTGTGTTAAGTGAGCAACCTGCTTCATGAAGTAAAACACTCACTTAAAATTTTATATTATAGGCTAGCAGCTTTTGCTCAGTTACATGCCTCAGCTGACTTAGATGTAAATTGTTATGCTTTAATAACTGGCTTACTGCCATCTATGTTAAGAAATATGCCACCATTATACTTAACATTCATTTCAGGGGAAGTACTTGTGCATACTAGATGTTATCAGCCTTGTAATAACTCATTCTTAGTAAATTTGAATGGTAATTACACTCTGAATACTTTTGTGAAGACCAAGATAGTGTGATTGAGACTGGGACAACCATCAGCAAATGTTATCAAAACCCAGTATAGGCAAGACATAATTCAGTCTTTATTAAGGTGAGTATGTATAATATAAGGTTAAAAAAAATCTGATGCAAGAATAAATGCAAAGTTCATAAATATTTGCTTGTTTCACTATTTACAGAGAATGTCTATTAAAGGGACTTCTTTAAGCTGATGTCTCAGCGAATGAATTTTTACTTGCTAAATTCTTCCCCTGTAGAATCAAGGTACAATAGCATGCACAGTCTTAATTCCAGCTCACCTATGCACAATACTAGTCTCAGTTCACCTTCACTACAAGTGAATACGTAAGGGAATATGTAAGGAAATATTTGTAAATGTGTGACACTGCAGGGTTTGCTGGCTCAAAACATTTCAGATGCATGTATGTGGGGGAAGGGGAAGTTTGGGACTTGCCTTGGTGAGGTGATGTGCTGCCCTCTACACCCCACCCCCAGAGCCAGTATCCCAGCCTGGCAGTCTGTCTTGGTTTGAGACAAGTTTAGGGGGACATACTCTGGAAGGAACATCTCCTCCCCAGAAGACAAGTTTCAGCACTCCCTCCCCCACCAATCCAAAAGGAATTTCTTGGATGAAAGTGAAAAAAACTATTTATTTAACAAGCAGAGTGACGGCAAGGCAAAGAAAAAAAAATGAGTAATGTTAGATAATAAACCTCCTCAATGTGGGGAAAGCTGGTGGTCTTAGAGGTCTGTCTGTAGCGGTTTTGGCTCCTCCAGAGGTCCAAGGCTGGGGTGCGGCATCCCCACAGCCTCCCTGCCGGTCCGCGGGGTCCGATGATCTGGTTCTCGGATCACAGCTAGGCTAGGGAAAATTTGTTGCCTCAGCTAAGAGGCTNAGGCTGGCTAAAAGCAGGAAGGTGCTCCCTCGGCTCTGCAGCAGTGAGAACGCAGGGGAGTGTGTGTGAGCCCTTGGACACAAACCATGCTGAAGAATTTGCCTGGCTTCTCTCCCCCCTCTCCTCCACCCAGCTTAAAGCTATGGGACCCATTTCTGGGCAATAAGCAGATGATAGGGAAATACAGTATTATCATAAAATTACCCCAAGACACAGTGACTGCCAGTCCCTGGCACAGCAAAGTCAATGCCCCACACTTGCCCCTGGAGCCTCCAACCCAGGTCCTGAGTGGCCAAATGACCTGAAGTCCCTCCTGGGGGAAGGCCAAGGGGTATTTCAAGCAGAACATTCAACAACCACTTGTATTGACTCTACCTTCCCTTGGAATTTCTACCAGCTGAACAGCTCTGGAACCAGGAATGCTAGTAATGTTTGTTCTTTTCCATATCTTTTCTCTCTTTGTCTTTCCTCTTCTTCTAATTCCTCCTTCTTAGAATTTTTGAGCAACTTAAAATCAAATGGACTTAGACTTTGCTGAGTTGAATGGGCTAAGTTAATGCTTTGAGAAATGTTTTCTGTTGATTGAATGCTGCTCTAATCTTTCTGCCAGAGTTCTCTAATTTTCTCAAGTTTCCAGTAAAGTTTTTTGTTGTTTTGACCCCTTGAGAATATCTTGTTGGTGTTTCTTCCATGTGTCTAACTCAGAGTACATGAAAAATTGTAAATCCTTTTAAATGTGTAGTTGAGTGATGCTTTGGGGCCTAGCAGTAGGAAAGAACCATGTTGACTTGCAGTTCATTCTTAAATGCAGCCTGCAAAGAGACTTGCTGCACCAAATTAAGTGGAAATCTTATTTAAAACATCTACTCCACAACCTCGCTGTACGACCTATGCCAGTCACTCTCATAGTAAAAAAAATAGTATTTTCTGATGTTCAGACAGAAACTCCTGTATTGTGTATTGACCCCCGAGTCAGCACTCACCCCTGAGATACACCACTAGCTACTGGTCTCGCTCTAGATGAAGCCAGTGATCATCTGGTTCCTGTGGGTGCAACTGTTCAGTCCCTTTTTAATCCATTTCACTTCTACTCACCCACCCCATAGTTCAGAAACTTACCTGTGATAAACTTATGGTATATTCAGTTTGTTCAAGTGTTCTTAAATATTTACGTTACCTGGGATTGGTCTGCTATGAAAACATACAGGCAAACATACAAGTGAGAAAGCATTGTGGGAAGTTCATCTGGGGTCTCTGTCCCCTTGCTTGATTGCTTCATTTAAGCTCAGACCCTTGCTCTCTGTCCTTGTGTGTACCCCTGCCCAGCACTGCGCCTGCTGCCCCTGATCCGGCATCACTGACTTGGCTTCCTGGGCTCCTTGGGTCCTGGCCTTGTCTCAGACTTGCATTCTCACTACGGACATGATGAATGTTGTCTGATCTGCTGGTCCCTGACTCTTCTCTTCATAAACACTTCTCTTTAGCAGCCATTTTCAGGATTTGTAAAGCTATTGTAAACAAAATCATGTTCTGCACGTGAGAGAGAATTTATGATGCACTGGGCTTGCGTCCTTTAATAAATATTGGCCAGAGCATATAATAATAACAATAATAAAAGCAACAATAAATATTGTTTGAGCATTCAAGTACTGCTTTTACAATTCTTTATTGAAAAAATCCCAGCAAAGTGGCCATTTATGAAAAGGGCCAATATTTCCAAACATTCAGATGTCTAATTTAATTGGTCATGTTTTTGAAAAGCATAGGTGAAATGATATCAAGCACTGTCCCAGCGTATAACCACCAAGTACTATGACAGATCTGAAATTCAGATCTTTTGTTAGGGTGTCAATTAAAGTATAATGCCTGGTTTGCTTGAGTCAGCAGCAAATATTTTCTGCCTGGCACTAAAGTCATATTGCCCTTCTCAATCAAAAGTTACCGAGCAACACTACTTGATAAAAGAGAATCTACCTGGCATTTGATTACAAGGAAGAAGCAGCTGTTGTAAGAGTGAATATTCTACATAAGGTTCTGAAGGTCATTGTGATTTCCTCCATTTTATTAAGGGAAAAACCTGAAGCAGAAAACGACAAATAGTTTGCTCAAGGTTATCTGGCAGTTGCAGATCTACAAATAAGCTTAAGCCTTCTTAATCTTAGAAAAGGTGAAGAAGACAAGATTGCTTTCCTCATGGAATGTCTTGCACCTTCATTGGAACTATTTCTGAAATAAATGAGAAAGAAAGAGTATTAGAAATTAGGCAGTAGTTTCCCCCCTGCTCACCCAAATACTCTTTATATTTTTTTGAGTACTCAGTAATTATTTTGTGTTCTCTCTCAGACATTCCTTTCTGGAAAAAAAAATATTTTTTAAGCAATATTTACTATATTAAAATATTTTTTGATTTGACATGCTAGCTGTAAGAGCAATAAGTTGCACTTGTGACATTTTTATAAAAAACTCTTCTTGTTTATATAGACAAATACAGTGAAAGTGTCTGAAAGAGGCTTACTTTTTATAATTTCTCTTGTATTTACAAGCTCAAATTATAGTGAGCTATAATGTGACATATACTTTAATCAGATTTTAATCTGATTTTAATCAAGAATTTAGAAACATTTTCCTTATTCATGATAATCTAAAGAAGACTGCCTCAGAAGTTGAAGTAATTTTTAATGATGTCCTCTAGTACTTGAAAAAAGTATCTGTTTTGGAACTGCTGAAGAAAATACTTAAATCCATTGTTTGAAAAGTGGTATTTTTGGGGCTTTATATAATTTGGTCTTATTTTTAGATCTGATTTCCTTTCTACCGTTCCCATATTAACCATCTGTTCTGGTTTCTTTCCCTCATCTCAACTCCTTTCTAACATACTTTTTTTTCCCACCACAACATTAAGCTTTTCTGTGCAGGAGTCAACAGAAAATGTGAATTCCTTTCAGCCGTATATCAAGGACCACAAAGTTTCCATTCTTCCAGGCTTCATATTTTCATGACATTCGAGCCTAGTATCATAAGCTGTGAAGACTGTAAGATTTGATCATCTGAAGGTGCTTGGAGGTATGGTTTTAAAGTCATGCTCAGGATTCTTGGAGGAGAATGGCTTCTGAACCTGAGGTAGTTTCAAGCAAATGTTTGTGGATATGCACTACACCACACAGAAACAGAAAACTTGATGTTGTTGGGAAGCATAACATGGACATGTGAATTTATTAAATATTCATTAAAAGCTTTTCATGTGCAGATCCTTGATAAATACGCCTGATTCACTGGGTGTGCGCTGAAGGTTTCTGTCTGCATGGATAGTGTACATATTTGGGATTATTGCATGGTAATTCCAGTTGAAAAAAGGGGAGCTAAATACATCAAAGACTTAAATTACTAACTGAAGAAATTTACTTGCAGTCCTCAAAGATTTGGATGGCATCAGCTTCTAACTGCCTTATCAAAATGTGTGCCAAGTTCCTGATGAGATAGAACTTCCTGGGTCTGAACAAACTATATATTTGGTTCAGCTCACAAAACTTACTTTGGGTTTTGAGTTTCTCTGACGTCTTTGTTCTTTTTTCCTCATGTATCTTTATATTCTCTAAACAAGAAATTTGCAAAGTCCTATTTTCTTCAATAGTGTCTGCCCTATCTACTGGTAAGACACTTCTCAGATCACTGAGCTCTCCAGGCTCCTCTGATCCTGCAGTTTCTGACATAAATACTACATGAACACTAGTCTTGCTGACCCTTTTTATCAGAGCTCCCAAATGAGAGTATTACTTTAATTTTTTCCTCCAAAGTCCTTTGTATATCTGTGATTGTGTATCCAAAACACCCGAAGCAGTATTATCAGTTAACGGGAAAAGTTGGTCAGAGGTAAAATGATGAAAGATGAAAAATACTGGAGAATACTGAAAGTATTTTCCACTGAAAATACTAGAGACAGATGATGATCTTACTGTAAGGGCTAGTGAAGGATAAAATATGCACTTTTGAGTACCAGCAGAGAATTAGGGGAAACTGCATTAGGTTGATAATATTAGTCAAAAATTCACTGATACATCTCAATTACAAATTTAAATTTGCTATGCAAATAATTACAAAGCATATAAGAAAAGGGTCTCTAAACCATGAAACTGTAAACAAGTAAATTTGTAAAATAAACTAATTAATACTCCTTATTTCATTGTGATTTCAATGACAATGAAGTCCTTTTTTTCCCTTTCAAGTAGCTGAACTTCAAATCCTTGGAGAATTGACTGGAGAGGTTCTAATGAGACCTGTACTGTACATCAGTGTTATGAGTTAATTGAACAGTTACTGGGAGATGTACAATAGTAAGCACAGGTTTTGTTTCTGGATTAATGTAGAACTTGTATACTGTTACTGACAGAAATATGGGAAATTTTTCATGGTGATTAGCCACTGAAAACATTTAACTACATTAACATTGAAAACATTAACTGAAAGGTGAAACAGAAAGCTATTCAGCCCTCAATTTTTTTTTTCTTAATAGGGAAAAATTAAATAAACAGACATTTTCCCATTAAATGTGTATTTGGAATTGTTCACTCAATATAGACTTTAAAGGGCCCTGTGGAAAACAAGATCACTTGTGATGATCTCTATTTGCATCAAGCCTGACTAAGTCTTAAATGATTCTTCCATAAGGCTTACAGATAATGTAAGTAAGAGACAGTGGTCTCTTCATTAATATAGTTCTTTCAGGTGATGACAGAGAAACAGAAAAAGCCTGCAACTCCACATCTATGTGAGATCCATGATAGTAGGTTGTTTTCATTCACTTCCGTTTTCTGTTTTAACCATAGTATACAAGGTATTATGAAAAATAAAACTGAAAAGGTAATGTGTTGGGGAGGATTTTAGTCTGATAGGGAAGTCTCACAGATATGCAGGAGGATCTCTAAACGTGGAAACTGAGAATGACATAGAGATGAGAGCAAGCTTTGATGTGGAGTTTTGCTGAACCAGAGATCTTGAGTAAACTGTGGGGACAAAGGTTGAAAATAAGTTGGAAGGAGGTTTTGTGACTAGAACAAAAGATCTATTTGACTACAAACAGAAAGCATGTTTCCTACCAAGTACATAAATTACAAGAAGAGCATAAATAAATAAAGAATGTGTTTTTACCAAATTGAAAGATACCACGGGTAAACAAGATGTAGTATAGCAAACAGAACAAAAAAATCTAAGGATTTACCACTTCAAGAAAATGAAAATTAACTTCAAGTTTAATTTGTAACTTACCTTTGTAACTAGATAATAATGACTGTTGTATGGTAATGATAGTAGTTATGAGCAAAAAGTATTGTGTGTACTGCTGATTTAGTTATCATGTAGTGAGATATTCAGCAATAAGAAAAGTATATAATGTCTGGTAATTTGAGCAGAAATCGGCTTCAGGCTTCAGGCCAAGCCTGCACACTGTAGCTAAACAGCTGTAAGGCAAGGCTCTGTATGCCCTCACCCTGGCCTGCTGTAACTTTGACTGTGCAATAAAACAGCATTTTTGAGAGCCGCCTGAAGTCCAGAACATCCTTCCTCAACTATCTATCTCCTATAGTAATGCAACAACACTGTTCTACTTTTTGTTCTTTTTAAAGCTTTTATTTACTTTGCATTAAATTGAGCAAATAAGGAAAAGAAAGGAAAAAGACATTGCTCATGTTAAGGTTTTACAATTACTATCATGATACTGTCTTCTTGCTTAGGTTCAAATTAATGTGAAGGAATACATAAATTTCTGTTGAGGCAGAGAAACTATTAGGGAATTCTCTGAGAATTCCACTGAAGTAAAACATAAATATTCATGGAGTGAGAAGTTTTACATTGCTGATATGGATCATGCCATGGTAAGCATTCATCAGAGCTTTATATTTCCAAGACTACAGACAGCTTTTAAAGATGTGAGATAAAGTAGGATTTTGGCTTCTTGGCTTTTCATTTTTTATTTTGTTCCCTTTTGAATGATTGATAGCTGTTTTGCCAGTCTATTCACAAAACCAGCCTTACTGAATTATACACATAACTAAGTGTTCACAGGATCAGGCTTACATTAGAAAAATGCTTTTATTTTCAATTGCCTGATGTGATGAAGTCATTCATTCAGCCCATACATAATTCAGCCCATACATAAGTTGACCAAATTCATCTCAAGTATAAGTGGGCATAAATCAAGGTAAGTCATTGGAATTGCATCAACTTTCACCAGTGCTAAATTTCTCTCACTCTACTAAGGAGTGGTTAAGGTTGACTCAGTGTAAGTAGTTTACCAACATTGATCCAGGTAAGATAAATAACACATCATTACATAGAAAGCTAAGAATATGTCATAGTTTCAGCTAGGGTAGAGTTCATTTCTTCTCAGTACCTGTTCCAGTTTTGGATTTGGAGTAAAATGGTGTTGATAACACAGGGATGTTTTGGGGTTCTTTTGAGTTGTGTTTTTCCTAAGTCAAGGACCATTTCTTTCCTTGTCTCATGCTCTGCCAGTAAGGAGTTATGCAAAAGAAANATTATTAAACAGTTATTATCTCAACATCCAAGTGTTACTTTGATTCTCCTCCCCATTCCACGGGGGCAGCAGGGAGAGAGAGAAAGGGTTAGCAAGAAGCTATGTGGAGTTTCATCTCCAGCTGGGCTTAAAATCACAACAAAATACTTGCAAAATTATAGATTAATATCTGAAAATTCATTTTAACCATAACCATTCGTTTTAGAGGCATTGTTCAATCTTAAGATCACAAAAAAAAGAAAAAAAGGATGCCTTTACGATGTGTTTTTCTGTGCTCAAAGACTAGGATTTGCAAAAATAAGTACCCATCAATTATATATCTTATGGTTTTTTCCTAAGGGTATTTAATTTTTCCACTCTATATTCTCCCCTGTGATATACACTGAAAGTGAAAGCGTGTCTGTGCATGCATTATGCAGTATGGGAAAATTTGTCTCAGTATTTAGAGAATTGGGGCCACAGTGGTGGAATTTCTTTTAGGAATGTTTCTGGTTTGGAAGAGTATCTGGATGTAAAATTATAGAAATAAGTTAATGAACTATTGGCCTTGAATATGGAATTGTGCTAGCTACAGGAAATCAAATCTGATTTTGTTGACATCAAAGTAAATTCACCATGATTGCACATATTTTTCCTTAAGTTAGGGAAGGGTTACTACTCAACTTCTAAAAAAAAGAGAAATATTTTATCCCTATGTATTCAAATTTCAAACCAAGAGAGATTTCTTCTGTGCTTTATGATCGGAACAAGTAGTGCAACAGAAACAATCCAAAGGTTCTAGACAGGGAGAGAAATCATCTGTGCATGTTAATGTAAGAAGCATTTATCAGTTCACTCTTCAGTTTTTCCAGATGTATTAATTTCCCAGATGACATTGTTAGATGTTTTCTGTTACTTGCTGAGGGAAGCCAGTAGCTGAAAAATATATTTACAGAATTTGCATTGAAAAAATTTTCTTCCCAATATTGTAAAGTAATTACTTGTTTAGGCAAGTCTTGAGGCAGAAAGCTCTAGATATGATGCTATGTATAAAGATAACTATTGGTTAACATGAAATATGCATTCATTCTATTAATGCAAAGTGGTAAGTAAAAGAGAAGTCTATCATAGTGGAGGCAAGGGGAATATTATATAATGCACATGCCTACAGAGACAAAGTAATTGTATTGCATGCATTGAAAGCAAGCCTTCCCTCCCAATTAGAGAACTTTTCCATTACAGCATTCTGCTTACAAGACTAGAAAGACATACATTTTATTTAGTACCTAGCAGAAACATATACTTGAACTCCAAAAATATTGGACTGGCAAAAAGTTGTTGGCATGGGATTATGTGCACAGCAGTGATCATCAGGGCCATCCAGGAAGAGGTTGCCATCCCTGCTGTTGGCAATGTGCCGTCCTTTTTCTGCAAGTGCAGTGACAGAGCAGAAGGGAAAGAGGAACATATGTTAAATCAGCCGCAGACAGCTCAAAGATACATGGAGCAAATGAGTTTACAGTACAGACAGTGAGGCTAATTTCTTACCCAGTGGGAAAAGGAGGCCAAGATGTGGAGATGGCCACCTGAGAGGTACAACACACATCTTTGAGAGGCCCATGGGTGTCATGAACTTGTTATTAAAGTTCTTAGAAATGCCTCTGCCTGAATTAAGGTGCAAATGAGACCATATGCCAGTGACAATAGTATGGTTTCATTTGACAGTAAATACGAGAGAAAGAGAGAGAGAGAGAGAGAGAGAGAAAGAAAGAAAGAAAGAAAAAAAAATAGGTGGGGGAGACAGAAAGGAAGTGACAGGGATAGAATAGGGGAAATATCACCACGCCGTGGATCCCAACAATGTTTCACTGATCCTCTCCAGCTGATCTTCTTGGTGGTGAAGGTCCCCCTGAAAAGCATAGAATCCCATGAGTTAATAATATACCCTCAGGATAGGTAGGAAAACCCAGGCACGTCCCTGGGCAGGGGCGAGTTTGCCATTTTCTCTTACAACGGACTCTGGGTTTGTTGCATCACATGCAGTCCTGTGGTGCAAGGCTTCAGGAATGACTCTTGGGGGGCACTTCAGGGAACCTTTGATGTCCCATGGATGTGGCCTGTGGGGTTGGGGGTTCCATAGTCACTTTGTGTAAGGGAGGATGGGTACACTGCCCCTGAGCAGAGGTTACAACACACTGAAACTTCCTCCCCCCACCTCTGCTGGGGAGAAAATCTGGGCAAACCTGCTCCCAGCAAATGGATCTGTGGGCTATGGCCTCCCCAACCCTGAAGCAAGCCAGAGATGATTCTTAGCATGGCTGTTGGGTTTGGCTAGCATTCTTTTCCTTGTTTACTTGTTTGTTTCAGGTAATTGAAGAACAGGTTTTCCTTTTATCTAATCTCAGTAGTTTGATTTACAGTCCAAAGTTCCAGTTAAGCATCTTCAGGGAGGCTTTTTTGGTTGTAGCTTCTTTATACAGGGTTGGTTTTTTTTATATATAATGAGCAAAACTTTATATCAATGTTTGAGGCATGAACTATTTCAGTCTGTGACCATGGAAAGTCTTACAAATTCTCCTGCACAAGGTGCCTGGTCCATTGGAATAGATCTGGTCATGGAGACTCACACCTGTGGCAGATGGCATGCCGAGACACCACAAGAGATATACTCCTACTACAGCTTGCATTCACAGATCTTTCTGTCTATACTGTTTTCTCACTAGGAGTTTCAGGAGTAGAGAGGTGCAGCCGAGGAGGTGGAAGTGAAGGAATGCGGCCATGATATTTCAAAATGAAGTGACTGATGAAGCTGCCAACTACCTTTTTGCTTTTAATGTATATTCAAGAGAAAAACAGAGTGTCCTAATGTTCCCTCAGTTCTCAATAAAATAGAATACAATCACTTGCATCACAGCAATATTTGGTGACATTGACTTACCTCTATCATGATTATCTTTGCACTGGAGACCTGTGTGTAACAGCCACTTACAACTCAGATGTCTGATGGTGCTGATTTCCATGATCCTTGTATGAATCTTGAATAAGGGTAAGTCACAGGGGTTGTTAATCACTAAAATATTAAAAGTTACTATTCTTTTTACCTAAATTGTCAGCTCAAACCATTCTTCAGTTCCAAGGAACCTGAACAAATAACATATATCAAAGAGAAGTTGCAGGTGTTTATGTCGATCAGGTATTTATGTTACTTTTGAGGTGGCTCTGTTATATTTATATTGAGAGAAACCTTTTCTCTCTTTTCTTCCTTCCTAATCACCTATTTTATTTTAATCTATTAATGTGAACTTCAAACAGCCATTAGTAAGTCCATTTCCTCCACAAGCAATCATCATCACAGTTCCTCATCTCAACTACACACTTCTGGCTTTTACTGATATGCCATGTATGAAATACAAACTTACTCTCCTAAGTTTTTAGTACTTCCTAGCATTCATTTTAGGATTTGGTGCCAAAATAACACAGTCAGTATTTTATAATCAAGTAAATCCTCCAAGAACAAGCTGGGAGACAGGCTTGTTAACAATTGTTGGTCTTTGGAAAGAACTGGAATGATTCAGTGCGTCCTCTGCTGTAAGCCCTCCCTAACAGGGTAGAGGAGAAAAGTTTGCTATGGAGAAAAAGGATTTAGATTGTAGACTCAGAGGCACTAAGAAGGCAATCTTAGAGGCAGAGAAAACTGAGAGTAGATTTGAACAGAAATTTTTGAGGGTTTTGTGGATTTCTTTCGTGGTAATATGTGAGCACAGGAAGAGAATAAGAATAGATTTGTACTACCACAGGAGCTGTATTTTCAAAGCATGCTAGGAAAATTATCTTCCATGACAGATATGTTATGGAAGTTTTATATTTTCTTAGATATTAGTTTACCAGTGTAAAATAAAGGTAGATTTGGGAAAGAGAAAAGAAAGCAGAAGATTCTTTGCATTAAGAACCTCTTCGCTGTCCCTTGAATCAACACCTGCAAGTCAAATATATGCTATTCTATCCTGTAAAAGACTGCAGTCTAAGTCTTCTGTTCAAAAGATGGTAGTGTAGTTGCACTACAAAGTTGATCCAGACCGAGTATAGTACTCCAGTAAAGGTCTTGTTTGAAGTATGTTTATCAAAGATGCACCTCCTCTCCTGTGGCTTCTATATGCTCATTTATATAACCCACTATGGTGTTTTCTTTTTTCATAGGATTGTTGACTCAGCTTGTGATCCATTAGAAGTCTGCCTATTTTCTGTAAAATTGCTTTGCAGACAGCTCTTTCCAATCATGAGTCTGGTAGTCAATTATTACTGCCCACTTTTTGCAGTTGTACATGTTACTGTTAAATATCTTTTTCTTCTGCTCCAGAAAGAGTATTTCAGTCTTAAAACTCTAAGCTTGTTTCCTTTTTCTTTTTGACAGTACGAGCTGGATTAGCTCAGAAGCTTATGTAATGAATATAATCTCTAGATTAAACTTGTTATCATCCAGACCCTTAGCAAAATTTCTAGATTATATGGATGAATCCTCATGGGACTAGGTAATGGAGATATGTAAAGATTTTGTTCAAATTTCAAGCAGAATTGTTTTGCGGACAAGTATGTGATACAAACTTCTGCCTACAGGTCTGAAGTAAAGATTGGGGGTATTTTTTGAGTAGGATTACTGAATTGTTTATTTTGTATAATTTTGTAACATTTTTTAACAGAATAGCTTAACTGATATTAGTTCAATCTGTGAATTACTTTATCCTTTTAAGCATGTATCTTCTTGTTGGAAAAGTATGGGAGGGTGCATTGGTAAACACATGGTGTAAGTATATAAAAATGAAACAATGAACAATGTGTAAAAATGGGAAAAAAACCCAAAACCCACCAGTAGGACGTGGAATTCAGTTTCATACAGAAAAAACATGAAAATTCCATGTAATATAACAGCCATCTATCTTGTTTCATTATTCTCTGTTAAATTTCAAACTTATTAAAATAATTTTCATCATTATATTAGTTTGACATTACATATACTTTCCTGACTTTATTTATTCAGATAATCTTCAAGTGTCTGCCATGAAGAAGACCATGCCATTTTAATAGTCAAGTAAAAATATGTATTCAAGTTTCTATTTTCTAGAACCATATGTACACAAACTCACATAAAGAAAGAGGATGATCAGCTGAATCACACTGTTAGTATTGGAGGGTCTAGGAAAAACCATGGAAGTAAAAAAAGTTAGAAGCAAAAATTACCTCTTAAAAAATCTGAGTCAAAAAAAGTTTCTGTGAACACCAGATAAATATTCAAGTATGCTGCCTGCCTTGTCAGTAAACATAATGGTTTACATGGTAATTTTCTTCCTGTTTACAAGAGGAGCATAATAATAATAATAATAATAATAATAATAATAATAATAATAATAATAATAATAATAATAATAATAATAATAATAATAATAATAATAATAATAATAATAATAATAATAATAATAATAATAATAATAATAATAATAATAATAATAATAATAATAATAATAATAATAATAATAATAATAATAATAATAATAATAATAATAATAATAATAATAATAATAATAATAATAATAATAATAATAATAATAATAATAATAATAATAATAATAATAATAATAATAATAATAATAATAATAATAATAATAATAATAATAATAATAATAATAATAATAATAATAATAATAATAATAATAATAATAATAATAATAATAATAATAATAATAAATCCCCACATCTCATATTATTCAATACATCATAAAGGACAGGGAAGAGAATTACATTCCCCATCCTACAGTCTTGCACTCTTTCCCCAAGATCAAATTAATTGTTTTTGAGAATGTGGGTCATGTTTAATATGCCTTTGGAACTCCACCAAAATATTACAGTGATGTTAATATCCTGTTCTCATACTCTAAAAAAGGCATTGAAACCAGTTATTATACCTCAAAANTGTATAATTTTGTAACATTTTTTAACAGAATAGCTTAACTGATATTAGTTCAATCTGTGAATTACTTTATCCTTTTAAGCATGTATCTTCTTGTTGGAAAAGTATGGGAGGGTGCATTGGTAAACACATGGTGTAAGTATATAAAAATGAAACAATGAACAATGTGCAAAAATGGGAAAAAAACCCAAAACCCACCAGTAGGACATGGAATTCAGTTTCATACAGAAAAAACATGAAAATTCCATGTAATATAACAGCCATCTATCTTGTTTCATTATTCTCTGTTAAATTTCAAACTTATTAAAATAATTTTCATCATTATATTAGTTTGACATTACATATACTTTCCTGACTTTATTTATTCAGATAATCTTCAAGTGTCTGCCATGAAGAAGACCATGCCATTTTAATAGTCAAGTAAAAATATGTATTCAAGTTTCTATTTTCTAGAACCATATGTACACAAACTCACATAAAGAAAGAGGATGATCAGCTGAATCACACTGTTAGTATTGGAGGGTCTAGGAAAAACCATGGAAGTAAAAAAAGTTAGAAGCAAAAATTACCTCTTAAAAAATCTGAGTCAAAAAAAGTTTCTGTGAACACCAGATAAATATTCAAGTATGCTGCCTGCCTTGTCAGTAAACATAATGGTTTACATGGTAATTTTCTTCCTGTTTACAAGAGGAGCATAATAATAATAATAATAATAATAATAATAATAATAATAATAATAATAATAATAATAATAATAATAAATCCCCACATCTCATATTATTCAATACATCATAAAGGACAGGGAAGAGAATTACATTCCCCATCCTACAGTCTTGCACTCTTTCCCCAAGATCAAATTAATTGTTTTTGAGAATGTGGGTCATGTTTAATATGCCTTTGGAACTCCACCAAAATATTACAGTGATGTTAATATCCTGTTCTCATACTCTAAAAAAGGCATTGAAACCAGTTATTATACCTCAAAATATTTTTGTGATATCATTAACCCTCTTTCAAAAATTTGGAAATCTGTCAGATAGATAAAGTTTTTTATTGAGTTCAACTAGAAAATCACTCACAGACCTCAAAATATCATCCTTATCTCCCCTCAGTCTTCTGTTCAGATCACTGACCCAAAAAACAAACTGTTTATTGCTGCTTAAAAAGTTCTAGAAATAAATTTACTAAACCCTTGATTTATAGATTGGTAAATGGGAGAGTTAATTGGGATGTTACTGATTGCAGTATCCCGTCTTTAATTGTTAAATGAAACTTGCCTTTAAAATATTTTCCAAAAGTGGAAAAGTGACTTGGATTAATCAAGTCAAATTCTGCTTTCTCTGATAATCAAAGCAGAATAACTGCATTCACATTTGTTTTAGTCAGATTTCTGGAGGTAGCAGAAAGGAATTAAACTCATTTTATATCATTTTGATATCTCTATGTTCTGCACATTTGGGTAGCTATTTAGTTCTGCTCACAGTGGGAGTAAAATATTTACAGTAGTGATTGTAGAAAAATCATAATACATTTCAGTGTGTGATCAGGATCACTCCTTCATTAATTCTGAAAGGCCTAGCTAGAGACAAGAACGAAACTCCACCCACCCCAAAAGAAATATACGGAAATTAGAAATCTGTCTGACCAAAGGTTAAAGGAAGCTTTTTCCATTCAAAACATTTATTTTTTATTGTGGTAACAAGACCTTCAATCAAAATAGTGCCTATTTTATTAGGTAAGAAATGTACCTTTACTCCTTTTTAATAAATAAATAAACATAAATCACTACATGCTGAAGCTAGCAGTGCTTAATTTCTTTCCCAGTGCTGAGTGAAAAGTTTCATTTTTATCATAGAATCAAAGGTGACTTGTTTCTTTTTTCCCCTTCATGGGAAAAGAATTGTTTGCATTATGAATATCAGTTGGGTGCTGACAAGTGAAAGAAATTGCCAGCTTTCCGTAACTCACTAAAACAAAACCAGAATTGACCTTGAAAGATGAAGATACAAAAATAGAAACTTGAAAACATCTTTTTACTTAACTGTTAAAACTGCATTGTCTTCTTCCTGACACCTGTATAAAATCTGACTAAATAAAGGCTTTAAAAGTACTTAAGAGCATAGACATGCCTTAGGAAACTGTTTCTGTGTGACAGGAATGCTGATCTAAAGCCTTTTCCTTAGGAACTTAAAAATTATCTTTTAATGTGGGTAGAACTGAAGTCATTCTGAGTTTGCTCAGCCCTACAAAAATAATTATGTTGACTCTTCCTCATCAGGCACAATAAGTTATACAAGATTTTTTGAGTTCTTGTTGTGAAGAATTGTGTAGTTGGAATCTTATATAGCAGGCATTCTTAATGGAAATTTGAGAGATAAAGGATTACAAATCCAGTACTGTCCAAGAAATAGATGGAATATCACTTAACAGATCACTTATGCAATTACTTTCAAGCTGCAGAAATGATTCTGGTAAAAGGAAATTGATAAATAAGTGCAGTCTTAAGAGCAGAGGATTTTTTTATTTTTCTAGTTCCAGACCTAGTAAAAAGTATAGTCTTTTTTCAGATACACTAGGTTTCATAGAGAACTAAGCTAAAGCATTTGTCTCATAGCTGTCAAATTTTTCAGTGGTTGCTAATAGGCCTGGACTCTTTATTGTTGTCCATCTCATTGAAAAGACCAAATAAGATGTTCCCAAAGCAAAATAAATACTTCATTGATAGGTAATTAAACTGACCTGACTACGACAGTGAACAATTTACATTAGGTGACCCAATAGCTAAATAAAATCCTAAGGCATGGACCACTTGCCACTATTTCTAATTGTTTCAATATGTACTTGAGGGAGAAAGCACAGAATTTTGTGTACCTAGTTTCCAAGAAGATAATGAAGCTATAAATTACAGGTGTTGTCTGATTTTAATTTAGCATAATCATAAGTAGTAATGAAATGAGGTAATG
This sequence comes from Platysteira castanea, assembly GCA_013397175.1. NCBI lineage: Eukaryota > Metazoa > Chordata > Aves > Passeriformes > Platysteira > Platysteira castanea. Next base: position 822,398 of record VYXC01001932.1, on the reverse strand, counting down.
TAAATTGATTTACAGTCAATAGATATCAATTACATTTCCTTTACAAAATGTGTTCTCTGAGTATGTTCCATTCTTGTACTTCTTTTCCAACACTAAAATATGGCTTTTCATTTATTTAAATATTATTGTTGTCAGGTTGCTACCTGCAAAAGCTTTGGATCAATCTTGCGTAAGTTCCTTTATTTCAGATATTGTGGTTTGGTAATTTAGAAGAGTTTTCAGAGCTAATGATATGCTTTGAAAAAAACTCAAAAGGTTTCAGTGAACTCCAAGAAGCAGCTGTCCATTAAGACAGACGCAACCTCTTCAGTCAAAGAACAAGGTTCCTGGAATATTGACAGCTCCCTGCTTTCCTCTTCCTTTCTGCATGTCTCCTACAACAGCTGTCTAGGCATGCTAGTTCCCAGAACCACCAACCCCTTCCCTCTCTGCCAAAGCTGTCTTGCCAAGGTAATGATGGATACAATGGACTTCATCTTCATTGGATGTAATTTGTCCAAAGGAATTTCCAGGGCAGTTTGGATACTGACAATGAGATTGATGTCTACAAAATAGGTCTTGATTCTTAGAGGGCTAAGACCTGCTAATACTGCTTTATGAATGTAAGACTGGATTTATAAGACTGGATTTTATCCAGACAGTCCAAAGCATGAGGAGGGAGAGCCAATTTGTCTGCAGGAATCTGCACAGACACGGTCACAGAATGCAGAAGTGAAGACACCTCCATTATCACTGATTCCTATGATACCCTTCAGTCATCATGTATAGACAAAACCTACCAATATAAGGATAAAAAGCCTCCTAAAATATATTTCTATTGAATCCTCCAAGCTAATGGTAAAAAAAAAAATTGGAAAACATTTTGCATCCCTTCTTTATTTAAATCATTGAAGGAATGTTTTGCCTTCCTGTAGGCAATAAACATTTTTTACACTCACATCTATTTCTGGAGCTCTGTTGGGTTGATTTAAGCTCAAGCTAAAATATTTTATCAAGTAATTTGGAGGATAAGCAAGTTACCATTTTAGAATATTTGCTAAATTATCATTTTACAAGCAAAATTGAATTCTTATAATTTCTAGCCTATTCTATTTACTTGGAGATGTGTGCATAGTAACATTTAGCAGATGGGAATATGATGAAAGCGCAGGAAGCTTACTAAAGGGAAAAGAAGCAACAAAGGGATACAAAACAGCAATTGACCCAGTTAGTGCACCAGATCAGGTCCAATGCTACTAACTACATCTCACCACAGTTTCATCTGTGCACTCTTTAATACTGCTGAGACAGACATAAAGTAAGGAAGAGAAATTATTTTCTCCAGTGTAATACTGATTTTATTGGAGTTTGTGATAAGAATCAGTTCTATAGGAAACAATCACCTTCAAATATATATGTATTTCACATCTTAGTAACAAAAAGAAGCATGTTATTAAAACATGATGTGAGGAGGTGACTGCCGTATTTTGCCCCATAATGCAAATTACATTCCCGTAAGTTACACTGAATTATTCTTCCTGTGCAAAACAGGTTTTATTTTGTTTTTCTTCATATCAGTTACATACCCTAGAAAGCATAGGACTGGATTCTAAGTCTGTAGAAACTGTGCCAGCAAACATCTATGTTACCTTGAGAAATGGCTAGCTAACAGACCTAGACATACGGAACCATATATATCAGATTACAGACACCAAAGTATCTTCCATTTCTTCAGAAATCTGACACACAAAGGATTTCTTTGCTGCAACTTTTTTCTAGATAGTATGAAAGCAAGAAATTTCTGACTTGTTATTCATATTGTACTGGCTGTTCATATCCAGGTGTTGGTAGCAGGGATGCTAGAGACATCTGTAAGAGGTGGCCAGAGCTGTCCTGTGCTGAACATAGCTGGTTCCAAAGGACCCATCACAGGACACAGCTGAGCCCATCAGCCAAGCTGGTGGTGCTTCTGTGAAAACACTTTTAAGAAAGGTCAAAATGCTACATAGTCAGTGAGGGGTGAGGGAAAACGTGAGATGGGCATGTCCATGAATAGTATGGCCAGAGAAGGAAGGTGAGGAGGTATTCTAGACACCAGATCAAAGATTCCCTTCCAGTCTGTGGAGGACACCACAGTGGAGCAGATCACACGAAGGACCCCATGATGAAGTGGGTGGGTATGACTTGAAGTAGCTGCAGCCATGGAAGACCCATGTCAGAGCACAGAAAAAAATGAATGAGGACAGAAAGGAACAGTTAAGGACTGACAAGAGTCCCCCATTTCCCATACCCTCTGTGACACTTGATGAGGGGATGGAGGAGTCAGGAGTGAAGTACTTGACCTGGAAAAAAGCAGAGATAGGGAGATATTTTAATTTTGTCTTTGTCACTATTCAACTCTATTTAAGTGATAATAAATTTATTCAATTTTCTCCAAATTCAGTCTGATTTGCTCATGAAAATAAGGAGTAAGCACCTCCTTGTCTTTATCTCAACCCAGGAGCTTTTCCATCTCATTATTTCCCCCTATCCTGTGGAAAAGGGTGAGTGAGAGAACAGCTGGATGGGCAAAATGCAGCAAGCTGAGGTCAACCCACCACACCTACAGGAGATTCTATTGTATCTTACAAGTCCTTGCTATTTCTTTCCTTCTAAGACTTTCATCCAAATTTAGTCCTTCTAGTGGTTTCTAATATTCTGCTGCAACCTTCTGCAGATTCTCAGCAGTATTCACCTCATCAGCTACAAGTTTGAAGGGTGTAACAGTCACTTTGTTGTGTTTCACAACACCACTTTCATCAGTCTTTTAAATGCCATTCAGGAAACTGTTCAAAGAAGCTAAGTTATAAATCAGATTTTGAAAGGTGAGACAAAAGAACATGATAATTTACTGAAATAAGATTCAAGAAAAAGATTTTATTCTGAAATATGATTTAAAACATGTTGATTTTATTTTGAATAATAATAATAGCAAAAGTGTAACATATTTTTATTTACAATGGAGATGTGATTTCCCCTAAATCAGCACTACATGATAATCCTGAATTGCTCTTGCTGACAGTGAAATTATGGTGCTTCAGTAAGTTATAAAAACAGAAAACTTTTTAAACTAGGCTCTACCTTTTTGCAATAAAGATTAGGCAAACAATGTACTTACATTATGTGATTTTCCATCCACATCTGCACATAACAGCAAACACTTGAAAGGGTGCATGGAAGAGAAACCCACAATTAATGCAAAAACACTGATCTCCAATTCCCTCATAGGTAAATGTTAATGGCAAAGAATCAGTTTACATTCCTTATAATAGCACTCTCTTATATAGCAGGTCTCATATTTTTAGTTTTATTAGTGACAATATTGACAAAACAAGACCCAACCTTGATTGCAAGCTCTTGAGAAAAATGATATTGCTACAATATCTCATTCTGGAAACTCCTAATTGTCAGAGGAAATTAATTCCCGAATTGTATTGTGAGCTGCCAGAGTAAAATGAGGAAGTGTTGTGGTTTAACCCCAGTTGGCAGCTAGGCCCAACATTTGATCACTTTCCCACTGTGGGTTGGAAGAGGGAACATGAACAGCAAAAGCGAGAAAACTCGTGGGTTGAGATAAAGATAGTTCAATAGGTAAAGCAAAAGCCATGAAAACAAGCAAAGCAAAATAAGGGCTTTCTTCACTACTTTCTGTGGGCAGACGGATGTTCAGCCATCCCCAGGAAAGGAGGGCTCTGTCACACATAACGGTGTAACCTCAACATGATAAGCATGATGCCATATGCTCTAGAATATCCCTAGAGTCACTTGGGGTCAGCTGTTCTGGTTCTGTGCCCTCCCAAATTCTTGTGCACCCCAAACTGACTTCCTGGTTTTGCGGGATAAGGAGAAGAAAAGGCTTTTATTCTGTGTAAGCACTGCTCACCAGTAACTAAAACATCTTTATGTTATCTGCACTGCTGCCAATGTAAACCCACAACTTATCCACATACTTGCTACTGTGAAGAAAATTCACTCTACCACAACCAGAAGTAACACTGGAAGCTACCTAGTAAGTGAGATGAAAATGGTTAGAGACAGAAGAGCTCCATAACTGGGGAAAAAAATAAAAAGCTTAGTTCTTGTCTAAGAGAAAGTATTTTCTAGGGATCAAAACAATACTGTCAGGAGGGATTTTTCGCACTTTTTCTTCTTCACACAGTCTATTATGTGTTTCTGCTTCTCATTAAACTGAAATCAGGTCATCTACTCCTCTCCTGAAATCTGGTTAAATATGAAGGAGCTACAGTGATTTCCTTTACATGATCAGTGATTAAAAGATCTGTTAATTAACTAATACATATTAGTCCAGAAAGATATGCAAAAACAGTGGCATTGAAGAAAAAAACAGATAAAAACTTCAAAGTTATTTATAAAGTTATTAGAAATTTATATATAAACCTATCTTTTCTGAATTGTTGAAATTATTCTGAGTCTTTAGAGCTCCAGCCATATTATAAATTAAATGTTGTACACAGATATAAATATAGATCTCAGATTGGTTCTCAGACTGAATCTCAGTGTTAAACCAGAAGTGGAGGACTTCTATAAGCTTTCACCTATGGTGAAATGTTGTTCTCAAACCAGCTGCTCTATGTAAATATAATGTACTAATATTTAAATTACATAACATTTAATACATTGTAATGTGAAAAATTCAGGATCATGGAGAGACAGAATTTACTGTAGTCAGTGATGATCAAACCATGAGCACCTATCAAATTACTGAAAAATTCAGGCAGTACAATGAACTAGTTAGTAGCTCTCTTTTTGGGAAGCATTGTGTGTTTTCGGACAATCAGATATAGAAGATACTGGCACATATGAATATACAAGGCATCTCACTGAATTGAACTAAGGCTACTGGGATCATTTTAAATCACAAAGAGAACAATTTTAAACTATAATAAATGGCTTTCCAGTAAGCTGGTTGTGACATAAAAATGAATTCTATGTCTAACTTTTCCAAAATATTTGCTGAATATGTATGGGAATATTCAAAAGAGTAAAAGATAACACTTTCCTCGGTGTACACCACTTGAACGACCATAAGCGCATTCTCTGCTCCAACAGTTGCAGTGCAATTAATACTGAAGTTTGAAAAAGTATTTATTAAAGAATTTAATCAAGTATTTGATTAAAATGATGCATATGTCATTGATTAACCAAAATCAGAATAAAAATAAAGTGTATGATTAATGGTGAAGCTGAAAGCTGGTTAATTAATTCAGTTCTCTGGATCATTTATATTCTTTCAAGTAGACTATTCTAAAAAGATATGAAAAGCAGCAAATAACACTTGACCACTCTTAGAGTTGAAAGAAAAAATATGTATCTGAAGTGTAGGAATGCTTATTAGTAATTTGGTTTCATTCATTTTTCTCCAGTGCCATATGTAAAGATGAAAACAAATGCTTCAAAGAAGTAAAAATGAAAGGCTTTAAATTGTTGTATCACTAAATGGGATGAAAGAAACTTCTCCAACACCAATTTGATGTGAGTAAGCAGACACCTCTTTACTGGGGGTGCCAGTAAGACGGGGGATAGCTCCTCCAAAACGTGTCTGACTCAACAAACACAACCCATCCCTTTTATATAATTTTTCTTCTAAATCTTCATGCATGAGTTCTTTTACATACTATGCATGCTATGACCACTTGTAAATTTAACATTTATATTGATTGGTTCCAACAGTTAAGAACTGCATCAATATTCTTATCCTAAAACAATCACTGGCTATTGCTACTAAGGTCTTCTGACTGGAATCCTTGATATTGAAATCAAGATGGGAAGGGTAGTGGATTTCCAAGCAGCATGACTGGTGAGCATGACGGTGTCCACAGTTTCAAGGCTGAAACATAAAGGTCCAGTAACTTGTTGTTGAGGTCTCTATAGTTACACATTTCAAACACAGCACTCCTGATATTTCTATACCTTATAATTCACAACTTTCTACTTATAATTGTAGTTAAGCCTTTTATATTACTTGTTTATTTGATCAAAATATTCATTACAATTGTACCAATACAAATTTTATATATTTTCTCCTGTTGATAAAAAAATATATATATCTTTATAATACAAAACACAAAGCAAAAGGACAGACTAGATACACAATACTAGAATTTTGAAGGCTTGGTGTATATGGTGGATCAAGAAAGCTATATTAAAAAAAGAAGCGATTGCTGAAATTGTTAAACAGCTTTCAGGTTGATTTCCTTATTTATAACTGATGCATCTTTGTTTTTTAATCTGAGCTGGGTTTGAGCCAACTCCACACAACATACTACCTCTCCTGTCCTGAGTGACCACCACAACAGATGGAGATCGAATTCCCAGACTAAGTGAACTCAATGGACATTTATAAATATTTTACAGACATTTCACAGTGGTGTCACAGGGGACATTTCTGTAAACCAAGGGAATCTGTGTACAGTATCAAAGGATGAGAAAGGGGATGGTCATTAATGAGGATGTATTGGATAGTGCAGAACCTGAGCATGACATAAACGGCATGGAATAAGGGGTGTGAAATATACTGGTTTTGGCTGTAGTAATTAATTTTCTTTACAGTAGTGAGTAGTCATGGTTTAAGAATAATATTTCCCAGTTCAGCGCTCCCACTGAGACTCTCCCAAACCAGACCCTGCTCAATAACTCCCTACCTTGCCCTCCCTTTCCTGCTCTGAGGCTGGAGTTGAGAACTGGAGGCAGAAAAGATGCAAATCACAGGTCAATATAAGAAAAATTCACTGGAAACAGCAAAGAGATAAGAAAACGAACAGTAGAAGCAACAGTGCTAATAACAAAAGTGTACAAAAAGTGGATGATTTACATACAAAATACTCACCCAGACAGAACTTATACTGCACAGCTGCAGCCAGTGGTGGCAGCTCATCTCTAGTTCTCCATGCACCAGGCTTGCTCCATGTCTTTCTTCTCCAAAGCATGAGAGTCACCTCCCCCAGTCCGGGCAATGACGGTGTTGAATAATAAAATGTCTTGGCCATGCCCCCTGCTGCTGATCTGGGAGGAACCAGAACAGGAGTATAGAGCTACATTTTGGATTTTTGCTGATAGCACAGAGAAGGTTTTGATAATGCTGAGCAGTGCTTGCACAGTCCAGGCCTTTTCTGCTCTTTATGCTGCCCTTCCAATGAGTAGCCTGAGGGTGCACAAAAGGCTGGGAGGAGCCACAGATGGGACAGCTGACCTCAACTGACCAAAATTATATTCCATACCATCTGATGTCAGGCTCGGCATATAATCTAGGCGTAAAGCTGATTGGGGGCAGCTAGGCATTGGTTGATGTGTGGTGAGCAACTGTTTCTCATTTGTTGTCATTTGTCTTAATTGGGTTTTAGTTCTGTCTCCTTTTTTTTTTTTTGCTTTCTCCCTTTTCCTTGCTTTTTAGTGTTGTTATGATTATTACTGTTATCTCAATTATTAAACTCCTCTTACCTCAACTCATTTGTTTTCTCACCTTTACTCTTCCATTTCTGGAGGGAGTGAGTAAGCAGTACTTTAGTGCTTAGTTGTCAGATGGGGTTAAACCACACAGAGCATTATGTCATATTGCTAAATAAAATCAAGCAGAGACCACTGTCTGACCCTGAGGCTAGCTGGCGCAGGCTCACTGAATTCACATAGTAGAGTATTCGGCTCAAGGCTTCTTCAGGGCCCATATGGCATCTCTACAGCCAAAAGAAGTAAATCTAATTCTAATTGTGTGTATGCATGTGCCTGTGTATGAAGGAAGGAGTTCATTTCAAAGTGCAGAAATTGCAGAGATGTGTTGTAGTTCATTACGGGAATGTTTTCAAAATAACAAACTGAAACTGTAGCGAGCCCTGGTGCGTGAGGTAGAATCATATAACGGGTATTTGAAGATACAAAGCCAACTGGGCTAATGTTGGAGGACCTTGCAGGGCAGAGAAACACAGATAACACAGATGGTGCATTATTATCCGTACCATTTATGGTAAATGATCCTTAACATACGTTAACGCCTAAATCACGCCCAGGCAATGTCTTGGAAAGCAAATGGGAATGGATCAAGTATGTCAGGGAGCATGCAACCACTTAAGCCAGTATGCATGATCATCAGTCTAGTGCTGACTTTGTCTCCTGGCGCTGTCTTACTTAACAGTACAGATGTGAGCTACCTGTCTCCATGAGCAGTAGAGGAAGTTTTGCGTGAATAGGTAAGCTTTCCAAGGGATGTCTTAATTTTTGATTATACAGTTCAGTCCCTAATGAAATTGAAGAAAGAAGAAGTAACCTTATAGGTTGATTTCCTTGACACTCTTAGGTCTTTTCTTTGTTTGGTCATGCCAAATGATTAAATAAAGAAAAGTTTTTTCTTGATATATTGAGTCATATATTGTTCATGTTATACCAGATGGCCTGGTAGCATAGGTAGCAAAAGGGAAAGGAGGACTATTTTGATATTCAAAAATACTTTGGTGTATCCTGGCACTTTGGTTTTCTACCTGTTTTTTTCTGTGGTGCATCTATGAGCTGTCTACATCTCTTTACGATATCAGTATATATAATTTATGATTATCTCATTTTGTAGAAAGTTTAACAACATTCATTATATCAAAGTTTATTGAGTGTTTTGCTATCAATATAGAAGTTCATAAGACATACAGTCTGAAGTTTATCTAAGCTACCATAACGAGGATTACATGAGGTAAGAAATGTATACATATTTCCTAAAAAGTAAAGAAAAAAATCACATCAGCAACAACTCCTGCATTACAGTCCTCAGGCAAGTGCCTAAGGGTAGGTGAATCAAGTGCTTCATGCCTGGAATTAGTGCTAAATATTATTGGGATCCTATATATGGACTAAACATTTTATGCCACTGAGTCAGACCTCAGGTACACAGGCTTCAACCACTTTGTTGGACAAATATGATTAATAAGATGAGGGAGTTTCTTTCTAACCACACTATAGCTGAGTAAACAGGGTTTTTTGCTGGTATGAATCAAAAGCCAGTTACAGACTTCCATGCACAGGGCTCGGGCTCAGGCTCAGAGCTGGGCTGGGCTGGTTTCAGCTCCTGTCTCAGGGCCAAGTGCCTGTTTCCTCCCCTGCCTGAGCCTGAGCTGTGCCAGTGCCTCCACGGGACGAGTCTGACAAACCCAGGGAGTTGCTGCCCTTACAAACAAGAGCCTCGGAGGGGGCTGAGCCTGGGGAGGCTGCAGGGCCATGCTCACACTCAGTGGGAGCAGCCAGAAGGCAGCAGTCCAGAGCAAGGAAACAAAAATAAGACCAAGATGAGTATCATATCCCTCCTAGTGAGGGTCTTGGGATACTGAAGACTTGCTCTGTTACCCCTTACAGAACAGTGACATTAGAGGGACATTGTGAGTGTAAGAATAGCATCAAAGGAAGAGAAGGTTTTGGCATGACCTCTTTTCAGCCTTCCAGTGCCTAGAAGGAGCCTATAAGAAAGATGGAGAGAAACTTTTTACAGAGGCATGTAATGATAAGACAAGGGGGAATGGCTTCAAACTGAAAGAGAGTAGGTTTAGATCAGATATTAGGAAGAAACTCCTTACTGTGAGGGTGGTGAGGCACTGGAACAGGCTTCCCAGAGAGGCTATGGATGGCCCATCCCTGGAAGTGTTCAAGGCAAGGGGGTTTTGAGCAAGCTGATGTTCCTGCCCACAACAGGGATGTTTGAACTAGATAATCTTTAATGTCCCTTTCAACCTATGCAATTCTATGATCCATTTATGATAATCCATGGTTTTGAATAATCTAAGCCATGTAATGATATTTTTAGAACACATGGATGAATTTAGTTAATTTTGGAAACCATATCAACCAAGTATTTAATACTCTAATAAGGTTTTTTTGTTGTTTTGAAACATTTTAAAAAATTGGTTAAATGTGTATATAGGCAGGAACTATTGATGTTTTTTCTTTGTCCTCACTTGGTCTTACTGTAGGTGGGACACGATTCACAAAATACTGATATATTTCCAATACGGTCAATTTATTCTGCCTTCCAAGAGGATTCAGCACGAAGCACCACTTAATACTTGTCTATAAAATGGGTTAACAAACCTAGCCTTACTTTTAAGTCAACAAAAGTATCTGGACTTGATGGTTTCAGAGCAGAGGTTAATAAACACATGATTAGTCTGTTCCTGAAATGTTTAATGGGTAATTTTGGAAAGGATGACATCTTGAGTCATTGAGTGTATTTGCTTCTAAAGGCTTTTGAAGGAACAATCAGAACCCCTTGGGACTTCAGACCATTACAAATTCCTTGATAACTATTTGCACAAAAAAAGGTTAGGATTTGCAAGCACATAAAGTGCTCTTTGGGCTTGCTAACTCTAATCAAACAGGCTTCATTTCTAGAGAGTGCTTGGTACAATTTTCTTTATAATTAAAATACATTTTATTCCAAGTGTAAACTCTGTTCTTGGTCTTCAGAAGCCAGGAGGCATTAGGACAGTGTTAATGAAGCTAATTAGTTAAGGCATTGGCAAGATTTAAAAGGGTGTTTTCATCTATCAATATCTGGATATGCCATTAGGCATTGCTTGTAGGTTTGTGGTTTTGGGTTCTTTTAGTTTGCATATGGAGTATCCTTTTGTAAAATTTGCTGTCATCTTAGAAACAAAAGAGTTTTGATTAATAAACAGTGAGGGTTTTTTCTTTCTGTTTGAAAGGAGATTATGTATAAAAAGAAAAGTGAGATGTGTCTTTCTAACACAATCTGCTAGTATTTATAACATTATTACAGATACCAGAATGCTGTTGTCATTTAATTCATTGACTTTATGAATCTGTGATTGGTCTTTGGCTAAGAGCAGGATTTAAACTATTGTAAAGAGAATCTCTTACTTAGAACCTTTTACTTTCCTCTAGTTTTTGTTTCCGATTGGTTGAGACTTTGTGAGCTACATACCTTCTGGATGAAGCGAGCTGTCACCAGTCATGGACTCAGATGATTTAAATGGTCCAGGTTGTAATTATGGCTCCTGGAATAGTTTGGGTTTTTTTCCCTCTGACCATTTCATAAATTAAAATGCACAGTGTGAACATAAATTAAGGGTTGCTTGCAAATATTAAAACCTGAAGTCACATCTATAATAAACTTTAAATATGAAAAGAGTATCAATAATGTTATTTATGATACAAATAGATCTTATGAAACTGATAGATCCACAACTGCAGAATTAAAAATAAATAAATATGTAAACAGACGAGACAGTCTGAATACTGCAGTCTCAGATATACAGTAGGAAGAGAAAAAAAATAGTCAGTCTTTGCTTACTTTTCATGTAGTCTTTGAGTGGAAAAAACTATAAGTTTACCACCAGCCTAAAGTATTCCTGATGTTCTTTGCCTTTTCCATAGTTTCACTGTATGCATTTGGAAAGTTGTCACAAGACTAAAAGCTGCTACATAAAAGAGGCTGGGTATATACATTTAGCTGTTTCCTCATGGAGGTGAGCTTGCTGGGCATAAATGGTGTCTGAACAAAAATTATCTAGGCACACTGAGAACAGCACCATAACCCAAAAAATACGTCTGTCAGCAGACATTCCCAACAAATATTTCCTGGGAGGAAAAAGGCTCCACTCAAGACTCCACATCAGTTACCCACCAAAGAAACTACCTTAGAAGTTTAAAATTTTACTTCTTACATGTTTCATAGCCACTTCTTGGGAACTAAGAGCAGATAGAACCTCAGTGGCAAAGAAAGTGCTTGTTGGTGGTTAATTGTGGAATTGCCCCCTAAGTGGAATTCAGCACCATGTTTTTAAGAGACGTATTCTCCATACACATTTATGAAGACACTTAATTGTCTTAAAGTTATATAAAACTTCCCAAGGGAAGAGAATTTTCCCTTGAGTAGCCAAGACCTGTCAACATTATAAATTAAAAATCCTAACCAGGTACTGCAGCTGAGGGAGTAGATAGGTGCTTCTATTCACTGATGAATCCTTCTAGACTATTTTTATTCAAACATTCATTTTAACTACTGAGTGGGCACTGTTTCCTCTTGTCCTGTCACTTCTTACTTGGGAGAAGAGACAGACCCCCATCTGGACACAACCTCCTTTCAGGTAGTTATAGGAAGCAAGAAAGTCTCCCCTGAGCCTCCTTTCATGGAAGCTGAACAATCCAACACTGGAGAAGGGAAAGAGTGTAAGGAGTACAACTCATGGAGAGGAAGGTCAGAGACAATGTGGTGAATCGACCATAATCCCACTTCCCTGCCCCCATGTATTGTTGAGGAGGAGGAGGTACAGAATTCATGAGTAAGGTTAAGCCTGGGAAGAAGGGAGGGGTAGGGGAAATTGTTTAAAGATTTAGTTTTTATCTCACATTATCTCACCCTGATTTGATTGGTAACAAAAAAAAAAGATTTTTCCCCAAGTTGAATCAGTTTTCCCTGTGATGGTAATTGCTGAATGATATCTCACTCTTCTTATCTGACCAATGAGTTTTCAGTCTTTTATTCTCCCCTCCCCTGTCCAGTTAAAGAGCACAAATGATAGAGCAGCTTTGGTGAGCATCCGGCATTCTGCACCCACCCCAACCTGAAGACCCTTCAGTAGACGTAAGCTGTTGATCCTGCGAAGCTGCATGAGTATTCTACATCAGTTTCAGTAAGAATATGCATATCTGTATAATTATNAATTATATATGTGTAAATATTTCAGGCTTGGAAAGATACAGGCCAGATGCAAGTACTCAGGAGTACATTAGTGGGGACAACTGGAAACTTTATTTATTTATTTAACTTTATTTTTTTTATAAATAAAAATAAAGACTCAAGAAATGAACATAACCACACAACAATTCAGGGTATGAATGGGCACAAGGACTTGAAAAAAGATTTTAGGAGACATTGCCAGCTGTGATGTGAGAGGATCATTTTAGCTATGTNTAACTACTGAGTGGGCACTGTTTCCTCTTGTCCTGTCACTTCTTACTTGGGAGAAGAGACAGACCCCCATCTGGACACAACCTCCTTTCAGGTAGTTATAGGAAGCAAGAAAGTCTCCCCTGAGCCTCCTTTCATGGAAGCTGAACAATCCAACACTGGAGAAGGGAAAGAGTGTAAGGAGTACAACTCATGGAGAGGAAGGTCAGAGACAATGTGGTGAATCGACCATAATCCCACTTCCCTGCCCCCATGTATTGTTGAGGAGGAGGAGGTACAGAATTCATGAGTAAGGTTAAGCCTGGGAAGAAGGGAGGGGTAGGGGAAATTGTTTAAAGATTTAGTTTTTATCTCACATTATCTCACCCTGATTTGATTGGTAACAAAAAAAAAAGATTTTTCCCCAAGTTGAATCAGTTTTCCCTGTGATGGTAATTGCTGAATGATATCTCACTCTTCTTATCTGACCAATGAGTTTTCAGTCTTTTATTCTCCCCTCCCCTGTCCAGTTAAAGAGCACAAATGATAGAGCAGCTTTGGTGAGCATCCGGCATTCTGCACCCACCCCAACCTGAAGACCCTTCAGTAGACGTAAGCTGTTGATCCTGCGAAGCTGCATGAGTATTCTACATCAGTTTCAGTAAGAATATGCATATCTGTATAATTATATATGTGTAAATATTTCAGGCTTGGAAAGATACAGGCCAGATGCAAGTACTCAGGAGTACATTAGTGGGGACAACTGGAAACTTTATTTATTTATTTAACTTTATTTTTTTTATAAATAAAAATAAAGACTCAAGAAATGAACATAACCACACAACAATTCAGGGTATGAATGGGCACAAGGACTTGAAAAAAGATTTTAGGAGACATTGCCAGCTGTGATGTGAGAGGATCATTTTAGCTATGTAAATCCACAAAAAAAAAAAAAAAAAAAAAGTACTCATAAAGAAATAAGAATTTCAAAAGTTTTACTTTAGTCCGCTGAGGAACTAAAGACAGAACTGTTACATGGACTGAATGATGGGGGAGGATTATATAAAATGTGTCACAGAAAGAACAGATGGACATATGAATGACAAATGGAGGTGAGTTATGAATTGAATGTTATAAAATATAAAGAAGACTATGATTTTTTCAGATAAGTACTTGTGCTTTATAGAGATAATACACTTTAGATTATGACTGATTTTAGAAGTACAGACATATGTTGAAATAGAAATAGTATAAAATGAAAATATGAAACATGGATGTATTAAAATTGGGAGTTTTAGAAGGGAGAGGAGACAGTGAAACAAAGCATCCTCAAAATCAGAAAAAGTGACCCAAGCAGAGGTTGTCATTTTCATAGTCAATGCAACATATAAAACAAAAATAGTGCAACTTCTAAATTGCACTGTGGTCACTGCATTTGTGTTTGGCCAAATCTCTTTCAGTCAGTCATAAGTACCGGAATGAATGTTTAATTTCAAGCACGCAATAACTGAAGGGATTATTTACAATTAAATGTAACAATACTGAGGAAGTAACCAATTCAGAAGAAATGTTTAATGTTTTAAAAAGTTTACAGTGGATGGTTTTGTGTAGTGACTTAATGTCATATAATTGTCAAGTTAACTGAAATAAACACCCTAGAATTACTAGGTAAATCTTTAAGAGCTATCAAATGACAAAAGAAAAATGTGAATTGCAGACCTTGAGAGGAATGCTAAAAAGACAAAAGGATATTAAAAATGCAAGGAAAGATGAAATAGAAATCTGAGAAGAATGATGAAAACAGTAAAACAGATAAAGGGATATTAGAAAGGAAAGAGATAATTGAAATAGATACATGTATTAAGAGATGCTAACCACATTTCTAAAAAGATTTTGAACACTGCAAAATAAAAAATCAGCGAAGGATGAAGATGAAAATTTCAAGATCGAATAAGATATAGAGTAAAAGAGAATAGGAAAAGAGAGAAACCATTAAATTAACTTTTCTTCCATGAACTGCAAGTATTTATGAGAGAATAAGAAATCATGTAATCTGTTATTAGCTGGGTGTCCAGAATCTTAAAGGCTTTCAAAAAGGATGAATAAATATCATATTTAGGCAATTTCAACAAATCTTGAGGGGCAAAATAAAACCTTTATCTGACATTTACAAAAATGACGCAAGGCTTTAATATATAGATAGATATATATATACACACACACAATGTAGTTTTAGTTATAAAGTAGAATTTTCAAGATGACACCTTACAAGTAAAGGACCATGATATATTTATGAATGATTTTAAAATACAAGACTAAATAGTTATTTTTTTCTTAATTTAAATAAAATAATAAAAAAAGTCCCAAACCAACCAAAAAAAAAAACAAAAAAACCAAAAAAACAAAAAAACAAAAACAACAAAAAAAAAAAACCAAACACCACTAAGGAAAGGAAAAACTAAGGAAAAAAAAGGGAGGAAAAATATAACATCCTAAGAATTTATTAATTATTATGGTTCACATCCTGAAAAATATTTATTTTCATCCAAATCTCATCTAAAAATTCTTCTTGTTGCTAGGAAATTTATAAAATGCTGTGGGAATTCATTCAAAGTTTCTATGCTGCAACTTTCAAGGTCTGGACCACAAGCATCTATACAAAAATACAGATGAGCTCTGGACATCTCAGCTGCAGGAGACTTTCTGTGCAGTACACAAAGAATTTAGAAAATTGCAATCTCCTTGCCTTGTACTTTTAGTAAGGAGTCATCTAAAGCCAAATGAAACAGAAAGTACCTAAAATGGCAAATGGAGGAAGAAACAAACCAACAAATATCTTTTATTACAGAGGTGCCTCATATATCCTGTTTCCTTGTTTAATCAAAATTATTAACCTGAAATTTTATGATCTAAGTTATATGTCCATATATTTTCTTCACTTAAGAAAACTACAGTAAGTTTTTTCTTTCAGTGTTGTCTTGTGTTCTCTTTCTCATAAAAGAGACCATTTCACCATCTTCATCTTTTATGGAGCCATTTGGTAGGTGATATTAATTCACATTTCCTTTTTACCTTCCAAAACAATGTCTTAAAACCCAGAATATACTCTTTAAATTGGGTTATTTTTTTGTACTTTTTTCTGAAGATGCTATGTTAGAGATAAAACAAAAAAACCTTTTAACTCTTTAGCATTATAATCCTGTGGAATCCATTTACCCATGAAGTAGTTAAATGCAAGTTCTGATCCCACATCTTGATGCCATATATTATATTTTTAGTAACAACCCCAGCCCCCATCCACCACAAGACCCCTCATACCTATAGCCTTTAAAGCAAGGACTAGAGACTTTTTTGCTCAGCCAGCACACACACTCTAACCATAAATCTTAGAGTTTCATCTAGGTTCTTTCTGACACACAAACACAATGTGTTTAATGTCCCATCTCCTTTGAGACTTTAATCCATATTAGTTAGGATACATTCTTTCTAGAAGGTTTGGAAGAGCATTTTCTCAGAGAAAGAAGTGAACACCTATGCTGAATGCATTAACTCAGCTCTCACTATGAACTACTGTAGCTGGGAAAAGTAGTAGAATGTATTTTGCTTCAGGCATGATCTGTTAGGCTGAAACTAAATTTAATTCTGCTTATCTGTTTTAATAAATCCCTAATTAAAAGAATCAGATACTGCTTAAGCACAAACAACAATTTATTTCCCCAAAAGTAGTATGAACACAAAACCCCCAAAATTGTCATATAACTGGAAAATTTTAGTATCAAAAATTGAAGTAGATTGTTCTGGTTTCACTAGAATAAGGTTAATTTTTTTTCTTAGTATCTGGTACAGTGCTATGTTTTCGATTTAGTATGAGACTAATGTTGATAACACACTGGTGTTTTGGTGGTTGCTGAGTGGTGCTGGCCCTGAGTCAAGGGCTGTTCAGTGTCTCAGGCTCTGCCAGTGAGGAGCTGCACAAGAAGCTGGGAGGGAGCACAGCTGGGACAGCTGACCCGAACTGGCCAGAGGGATATTGCATAGCACAGAGCACCATGCCCAGTGTATAAACTGGGGGAAGCTGGCTGTGAGGAACTGATCATTACTGAGGGATGGGATGGGTATCAGTCAGTGGATGGTGAGGAATTGTATTTGTTGCTTGTTTCTTTTGGGTTTTATTTCTCTTTCTCCCTCTCTTGTTGTCTCCTTAATAATAACAACAACAATACAATTCTTAAACTGTTCTTATCTCGGTGCGTGGCATTTACCTATTTTGATTTTCCTCCCCATCCCACTCTGGTGGGGGAAAGAGTGAGCAAGCATCTCCATGCTAAGTAGTTGTTGTTTAGGGTTAAACTGTAACAAGATACAAAACTTTAGACTTTCCACAGTTAAATATCAAGAAACAAAAGTCATCGGAGCATTACCAGTAAAATCTAAACGTCAATAAGTTCATTTTCTATGAACTCAGCTTTTAGCACAAAATCATGTTTGGCAGTGGGATGAATCGAAAAAACAATTAATAGTTGCACTGTTTCATTCAGCTAGCATTTACCCTGTTTCTGCACATAATTACATAGTTCTCACTGGGCATCCCTGAAAGATTAACAAGACATTTTCTGTTGCCCTCCTGTCCACTTGTGCTTGCATTATATTTCTTTGTTTACATTAATTCCCAATGTATGTATCTGGAAATCTGTCTCTGCAAACACATTTATTGTGTGAAAAAAAAAAGTGAAACATTTTAATGTTAAATAGAATCACAGGGATAAAAAAATCAGATTAAATAACACAGTAAAGTATGATTCAAAATGTGAAGTACATTTATTTACTTAAATATCAGTCTTTAAATTCAATCAAATCTATGTTTTAGGAATATTTTTTCCATATGATTACCCTTAGCCCAAAATTGCACATAATATACCCCCCCTTATTATATTAATTTATAATATTAATAACAAAAGCATAATACAGACTTCGAAAGCATAGACAGTTTTGTACTTCAGATACTGTTTTGGAAAGAAAAAAGGAAGCAGGTGAAGATAAATTCTATATGCTCAAAAAAATTATGTGAGGATTTGTAGCATTATGGCACATAAGGCTCAGTATGATTTTTTCATAGATCAGTGTATTATTACTGTAATTTTCTATGTGCTCACATTCATGGAAAAGATTTTTGTTTTCATATATATCTGGTTTTAGACCCCATTTTGAAGTGAAATTGAGAACAGAGTTTTCTTTCACTTCTTCCTGAACCTTAGAGCACACTGAAGAAAGAATGGGATTTAAATTGTTTCATTGTGTGTTTGTTTGTTTGTTTCTCTCATGAGTAAAAATTGCCTTAATGCCATTCCTTCTTTTCCATATCTTGATCAGTTGTAATAGCCAGGTTTTAGCAGACAGTCATCCATCTGGAATTCAGTGTTGCGAAGAAAATAAGACTACTCAGGGTCTCATCTCTTGCAGTTAGTATTTATATGCACATGTAAAAGGCACACAAAAATTAGAATCACCTGCAGGTCTCTGTAAACACAGCACTGCCTGCCTGTATCACTCTGACTTTGTTCAGGCACTGTCAGCTGTATCAAAAACACCCTCCGAAGGTGGAGAAGAGAAGTGGGGTGGAGAGAGAGGGAGAGAGAGACACACATACATACATACACACACATATGAACTAACTACTTACAAATGCTCACTAAAGATAGGGTCACTCTGCTTGCTACTCTCTGTCAGATGCCTGAAGAGTCTTTGCTTTTGAAAGGGCTCCTTTGAATCATATGGGTCCATTTACTACATCAGAAGTAAAATAAAATTCTTCTATTGAGGTATCCAGTCTAGTGTTAGAATCTGATTTATGCCACTGATGTGTGTTGCTGTTTCCCACATGCTTTTCAACATATCCTTTTAAACAGATGCATTTTAAGAAAGATGAAGTTCAGTGAAGTTCTTGGCAAAGCTCCCATAGGCCTCAAGGGTGCTTCTGAATGGCTTTCAAGTAGCAGAATAAGGGAATCAGGCCAGAGAACAGGTTCAAGGCTCTCTGTAGGGAATTTCTCTGAGCAGGGAGATGCTATGGTAATATTGCAGCAGCTGAGCTATGAGAATCCAGGCCTGGTGTTGGAAACTCTCGGTGGGAAATACGTGACATCTCAGGCCTAGGAGCTGATAGAGTGTCTTTGCATCTAGGAAGGATGTATCCATGGAGGTACATGGAAGACAGGATGATACAGAGAACGGATAGAAGCACGCAAAGAGATATAGAGTGCACAAAGAAGCATAGAGTAAAACAAAGATGTATACAATAATACAAAGAGCTATAGACAGACAATGTTGGCTTGAGGCTTGGGAAAGCAGAGTAGATTTTAACAGTTTCATATTGCTAAATTACAAGGTAAAGTGCGAATATTAGAAATACGTCAATCGCGCTGTTCTGCTCAACCAATTGCTAATAATTTCGTAGATGTAAGGAGAGAGAAGTAACCAATTGAAATAATGCTGTAAATGCGTGATAACTTTGCTTGAAACTATATCTATGAGCTTTCTGTAGAAATAAACGAGAATGATCATAAAATCATATTGATTTGTCGTCATTACTCCGGGACTAGTTCGCTCCGAGGGACCCGTCCACAGCTCTCCTTGAACATTATCATATTTTCCAAATGGAAATCCTGCATCTTGACTGTATATATCCACCAGTCTGGTAAATGTGGTCAATTTTTCTAAAAAAATATCTTTCTCTCTTTATGCCAGACTTAGGCCACAATAGAATGTAAATCCCTAAATATCATAGAACTATTGCTAATAAAAGGCCTCAGATCTTGAATTGACTTTACTCTGCAGGTTATGAGGACTCGTCTGGACTCACCTTGGCTAGAACTACAAGCTCAGTTTTTCCTTGCTAATGCCTAAACTGCCTGAGCTAGACAACGTTGTTTACCGGAACAGTCTGACAAACCGAGGGGTCAAAACTCCCAAAATATAGCAGCTTTTTAGCTGAGAAAGGCTGATGGGCCATTTCCAGACTTTAGCTGGGCTACAGTGAGGAGAAAGCCATCTCTAATAACAAAAACAAACTCAAGCTACCCAAGACCAAGGAAGAATAAATCCCACCACGAGTAGCATTCTGTCACTTGAGGAATCCAGGATGATGACAAGTCTGCTTCTTGAAAAAGATAAATCACTAGGACCCAAAATTTGTGTTCAGTAATTTTAATTCTCCTACAGATGAGGTATTTCTGTATTAATCAGGTAGTCAGAACTGCTTAGATATTATCTTAACCTATAATAATTCCTTTATTTGTTATTTAACTACTTTCTTATATTTTCCCAAGATTTTGAAAGCACTAAGAGCATTGCCATAATTTCACATTTTGCATATAGAATTAATGGCAAAGTTTGACTTACTTGTCTCATAGTAAAATCTTACTTCAGTTTAAAGAAGACCTGGTGCTCCAAAATAAATCACTGATGAGTTAGTAAAAATATTGGAGTTGAGAAATAGTGTCAAATGGTAATAATTGTTTATGATTGAAATAATACTTTTCCTAGCACCTGTTGTGTGCTCTTGTAGCACACAAGAGATCAGCTTAAGCCTTGACCATAAATGATCTCCTCAGATCAAATGTCAGACACTTAGGAATGTTTGCAAAATACTATATGTGTAGTTTAACAGTCCAAGTTTGTGTACATACCAAAAGTACTCAACTCAAATGTAGCACACAGAATTTTGCATTTTGGACATTTTTCAAAGTTTTACAACAGGGCTAGAATGATCTTACACTACATGTGAGAAGAACCTTGAAAAGCATCATTTTTAGGGGAAAGGTACAGGAAAGCAAGGTAATCCAGTACCTAAAATACAACCTCTGGGCAAAAATTAATAGTAATTACAGCTGAAGTATAGGTATTTAGGAATAAGTAGAATAGTTAAAATACTTTGCTCTTCTCTGGTTACATAAAAGACTTGACTTCTAAAGAAAAAATCATCATAATGCATTTCAGAGGGTTATAATTTGCTTTCAAATGTTACATAAAAAACTGCAAATTTAATTTTCAAATTATAATTTTCAATTTGACAGAGCTTAATTCTTCTTTGTCAACCCATTTGACACTTCTAAATTTAACGTACTATGTTTAAAAATTTTAATTTTAATATCAGTTAAGAAAGTTAAATATATTCTTGCTACAAGGCAGATAAATAACCACACTAAATGATGCAAAACATTTATTTTGGTGATAATTATGCTCATAATGCAGTTCTTTTGATGTTTTAAAGTTATTCCCTCTTTAATATGAAAAACCCCCCACCCTTATTCTTTCCATGTCTCTTCTTTCAAATCAAATAATCTGAAATATGATCATTCTCAGTAACTGATAGCAAATATGGATTCATACCAATGGGCAGAGATTGGGATCTATTAGAAAAAAATAGAATTATACCACTTTAGACATGGTGTAGAAACACCACAGCAACTCACGAGTTAACAAAAATACTGGATCTAAGAAGTAGTCTGACAAAGCTGGTGAGACTTACCATAACTAGAGCTGGAGAAAACCACTCTGCATGTAGAAGGCCAGAGATATTTGGAAGTTGACAGGGTTTTTGTGCTGAACCATGACAATGCTAAAAGCAGGGTAATCGTTTCACGTGACATCTGACTCCACAAGGTCCAGACTTTCTTCTGCATGAAAGGCTTCTGGAGATATTTTATTTATTAAAGCTTTGATAATTGTTTCTCTTTTAGAAGGATGAGGAATAGGTTTGCAGCCTGTGAAAATTAGCAGAAGCAATTGCAAACCATATGCATACGTAGATCTGTTGATATGTCTTTCCCTCTCACCAATCTTAACTCATTTTTCTTTCACAATAAAATTGGTTATGACAGAAAACTGGGTTTTTTGTCCACAGGTGTTTCCATCACTCAAGATGTTCCTTATTTGATCCTTTTCTTAGTCTTACTTGACCATCTCTGGTTTCTTAACTATGGAGGTTAGGATCCTTTCAGAGTCATACCACAAAGCAGAGTCAGCAAAGCTGAGTTTCAACAACTCACATCCTTTTAAGTCTTAATATATAACTCTTTATTTGTAACAATCTATTGTTATGCACTCCTCTGGTATATTTTATCCCCCCTGCTTGACTTGTCTGTTTTATTTAAGCCTGTAAAGCAGCTTGTAGGAAAGAATCCTTGTCTGATGTAAATCCAGTTAGATTCCAAAGGAGCTACCTCAAATTACATCAGCCTCCAGAGCAGCTTATTATGTTCCTTTGATATCTACTTTGCCTTATTTATAGCAGGAGAATAAGCTGTGATTTACATTGACTATTAAATTTTAGACTGAAATGTCTAGCTTTATGTTTTCTATTTTAGCATTTGTCTTTAACTCCATTTGCAGCTGCCAAGGCTTTTATATACCCTGGTAGCAATTCTTAGAGAAGTGTTCCAGGTACAGAAAGAGGAAGCTGAAACTGTCATACAAGTTAGAGATTTCTCACTTCCTCCAGGCATCTAATTTTCTCAACACCAGCCCTAATATTAACAGATTTAATTATTCTCCATTACTATCTTATAGTAGCCCTACTGTATATCTTGTGTTCCTATAGTATGGCTTGATAGGGGTCATGACCATACCTTTTTTCTTCCTCGTCATTTTCATAATCCAGAACATTTGCTTATGTGATTTATCAGGTGCATTTATGGTATTAATGATGAAAGCATGTTATTTTTTTCTGGTTTTAATCATGATATCTTGCTGCTGTGTAAAACTACTACCATTACCAGAGGTTCATAATTATATGTCTTTCCTTGTGAGTAGCTTAAAGAAAATTTTGCTGCATGAAGATGTGTAACATAATTATTTTAGGTGTATTTCAAATATTTAAAGTTCGTAAGACCATCAATAAACTGTAAAGCATAGTAATTAGTTTTACTCTCCTTACAGACTTTTGAGTGACAACAAGAAAGGGTCACATTTTTGCCTCAGTCAGAGCTAAACAAAATTTTAATCTTAGAAATTAAATTCATTTTTTTTAGCTGCAACAGAAAAATTGTTCTGCAAAAGTGGGAAGCATCTGTAACATGTTTCATTTTCCTCCACATAATTTTCCTGCCACTGTGTAGCTCTTTGGAGATGTTTTTGTTATTGTTGTAAGTTAAATCAGTTTTTCTAGTTTTATTGCTGCATTGCACCCCGATAGACTTCGGACAGTCATCTTAAGAGTATAGGAATAACACAACCTGATTTATGATAAACACCACACATGTACCTGTAGGCACTCATTATAACTTCTAAGAGCGTTAAAAGAAGACGTGCAGGGATGCTGTTTGTGGAACAAGAGCAATATTCCCCTTCTTAGCCACTGGTAACAGCATAAAGATCGTAAATGTTTTAGAAGGTGTTCTACCGCTGCTAGATGTGGATGACATATTTTTTTTATGCTCAAGCCTACCCCATCATCATACAGTTGGACTTGATGGTCTTAGAACCATAGTCATTTATGTTGGAAAATACCTCTATGATCATCACACACAGGGAAGAGACTAGTGTGTTAAAACAGAAAAGCAGAAATTAATAAATAAAGATGGTTAATGAAATGTTCGTCTGGATCTATGCCTTTGGTAAATCATAACCATTATCAGAATATTTCTTGAAAAGATTTGTTAAATCATAACTAGAGTATTGATTTTTGAATTGGTTATAATTAGCAATTTAATAAATATGTAGATGTTGTTAGTCACTGCTCTATATTTAATTTCTTAACTCTGTGGTTGAGCTGATAAAAAATGACCCTACATTTTGTGTATCTGTTTCTTATGAATATTTTGTTTTCAAAAAGTTACACAACTTTAACAGTATTTTGACCCAGACTGAAAACAAAGCTTATAGTTCTGTAGTAATATATTTGGGCAGTCTTTCGCTTACAGAAAAAACATACAAAAGGAAAAAAAATTGTATAATACTCTGAGTGATACTGAATGATGACTACTCAAATTGCTTATAGTTTTTCAGTTACTCTCTTTTGTGAAAATGACCATACACTGAACTCTATTTACCTTTGTGATTCAGTAGCAGAAACTTTCACACTCGAGCTACTTCTTCAGAAGTTTCAAGCACAGTGATTGTTTATGAAAAGTGTACTGTGAAAATCAATTTTCCCCTCCAAATATTTCAAAGGAAGCATCTGTCCTTTGTGAACATGTTTTTTGTAAGTCTTCACTGGAAACCAGATGAAGTTCCGTCATATCACAGTTGTCATCTGCAGATACAATTATACAGCTATATTTAATGCCTCAGTGGATAACTCCACATTACAGTTCAGTTTTCCACAGAAATCTAAATTTGTTCTTGGACTGTGTATTTTCTATCACATTAGATAATCAGTCTGAGGAGAAATCCAATTTTAACTCAATCAACAATACTTTGAAGAAGGTGGAGTAAAATAACTTGCACAGGTTTTAGTATGCAATCCAACATGTGACTAGTCAGTTCATTTATTCATTGCTGGAAACATATTCTGGCATGAGATTGAAATACTATGAATGATCCTTGGAGTACTGTTTTACTATTTTGGGACATATTATTCTCCTGGGGATTTTTGTTTGTTCGTTTTGTTTTCATTTTTTTCCATTTTAGCAAAGAATATGGCATAGTTTTTAACTGTTTAACCTAGAAATTTCTAGTTCTAACTCTGAGCCCCAAGACCAAGGTGGCATTCATAGTACCACGAAATAGATATGAGATCTATTTTGCTAGATTGCGGAAGAAAATAATATAAATTGCAGTTCAGAATTATGTAATTGTCTATTGTCTTCTGCTGATAAAGGATTTTTCTCTGTATCCCTGCACACTTATTTTAGTTGGTTTTAAACTGATGGTAATCACTGGGCTTCACAAAATCTTCACATACACAGCTTGATGTATGTAGTTATACCAACCCTATCCCATGGTATTCACCTTTCGTTTTGTCTCAGTAGTTATCTCTTATTATTAACTGAGACTTTGAGTGCTAAATAATATCTCTTTTTTCCTTGCTTCTGAACAGTAAAAAATAGTCATAGTGCACTGACACAAAATACTCCTTCTGAAGCAGGTATGTGTTTTTCAGTTAGCTTCATATATATTTTTTGATACTATTCAGTACCAGAAATTTTAGAAGAAGTTGTAATAGGGTGCTTGCATTGCACCATGAGGCAGAGTGATTTGACTGACAGGAACCATATGTCCAAACCTGGCCAGCGTGGAAACGTAGAAGTGAGCTGCTCTATTTCCTCTCAAGTTCCTGATCCACAGATATAAGTTAAATGCTAATATGGATCCCAAATGGTGTAAACTTGCAGCAGATTTCTTTCCTATTGCCTGAAAAACTGCTTTAACAATAGGGTCTTTACAGTTCCTTCTCTCCAACCCCATGACCTTTCCGTGAAAAGAAAACAAGCTATTTCTAGTGCCAGCATCCTCAGCTAGACTTTGGTACACTCTTCAAGGTTACCTGAGACCCCTTTCCTACCTAAGTTAGTACAGAATTATTGTGGCTGAAGATCTGAGGTTTTATTTTCTTTATGCTAGCTTTTCATGAGATCAGCAATTTTGCTATACTTTCCAAGAGGAAAGCCACAACTTGGTAGCAATAAAATATGTAGCTCTTGTCATAGAGTCTTGTTCTCTTGTTTCCCCTCTAAGGATTTCTTCTTTTTATCTTCCTCTCACAAGTGTAAGTTCTATGTATCCTTACCCAATCCAAAGTCGTATGCCTACAGAAAGATCAGTGCAGGCTATAGCGTAAAGCAGAGAGGCATTGTTATAGAAGAGGCTGATGAAAGCATCAGAGGTAACTGTTATTCTCTTCAGAGGAATATGGAGTGCTACTTCCTTTGCTTTCCTATAGGTATCAGGTGTGATCTACATGATTCTCTCAATGCCTCATGGCTTAAACATGAAAACTGGAAGAAAGCCAAGTACAGACAAATATAGCACAAGGGAGACTGAAAAAATATTTCTGTGTATGCCTCTGGGGATATATGAATGTGGTAATGTCATGGCCTGACCTTGGCTAGTGACTAAGCACCCACATAATTGCTCACCAACTCTTATCCCCGCTGTAATGGGATGGGACAGACAATAAAAGCAAAAGTGAGAAAACTTGTGGATTGAGATAAGGACAGTTTAATTAGTGAAGCACAGTTCTACGTGCAAGCAAAGCAAAATAAGGAACTTATTGACTGTTTCTCATCCACAGGCAGATGTTTAGCCACTTCCTCTAAAGCAGATCCTTGTCACAGGCAGCAGTGACTTGCAAAGAGAAACGACATAAGCACCTATGTTTCTCTCTTCCAGCTCCTTTCCTTTCCTTAGGCATTTTTTGCTGAGCATGATACCATATGATCTTGCTTTGATTCAGGTGAGCTGTCCCACTGCACCCCTTCCATTTTCTTGCTTACCTTCAGGATCATTTTTTTGGGGTGTGAGGGCAGGGCCAGAGTGAGAAAAAGAGAAGGCCTTGGTACTGTGTGAGCACTGATCAACAATAGGCAAAACCCAGGTGTGTTACCAATATTGTTCACAAATGCGAGCAGAGCGCCATACAGGCTGCTGTGATGAGAGTTAACTTTATCCCAGCCAGACACAATACAAGCAGAGACTCAAGTGCGTCCATTCTGGCAAAGCTGTTTCATGGAGTGTAAAGGTTAAGAAAACTCCTGTGTGTATACATTAGGCAATGCCTTTTCTGATCAGGAAGAAGGGCTACTGGTAATCTGTGTAAAGAATATTTTCCACTCGTTTCCAGATGGCAAAAAGTGAGAGGGAATGAACATTTTTTATCTGAAAATGTTTTCAGTGAGATTTACAGAGAAGCGTGATAGTAAGTACAGCCAGGCTTCTTCTGTTGTCATCACAACAGAAGTGAAAGTCTGCCCTTCACAAAAAGGCTGGAAAGGAAAGTTTTCCAGTAAGGAAAAATGGAATAAATTGTTTGAAGAAGGAAAAGAGGGAGATGAAGATATTTAAAAAAGGAGTTGGATATCTCTGCATCAACAGAATGGTTCATAAGCATTGCACTTCGTGGAATTTTTACTGCTATAAAGTCAAAATATGTTTTATTTTGCTCAGACAGGAGATTAAGGCTGCATTCAAGTCTTTCCTGCGAAAATGTTGGAAGGACTTCCTGTATATTTTTGCTCAGATTTCAGTATGTGCATAGTGGTTCAGATTATATTCTCATTTTTGGCATCTACTTGATATCATAGGCATCCCTTTTAGAAAATGAAACATTTAATGGAGTTTGTGAAGGTCATTAAGACAGAGTTTAGACCAGTTGCTTTACTACATTGATCACCAAGACAGAGCTATGTGAAAGATGCCAGTGGAAACACCTGTCATTGCTGAGAATGAAGATCCATGCTTTCTGGACATAGAAGTGATTTTGCCCTGAAATAAGATGTCCATTTGCATCAGGAACAGTCAAATGTTCAAGCATGAAGAAAACTATCAAGTAGACGATTCTGGTGTGTCTGAATTTTCTGAACTGATGGGTAAGGTCCTAGAATACCTTGTAGTACAGGTAACTACTGGCCTTATTTACGGCAGGGGTATGCCTGCCATTAATTATCCGGCAGGATCCACTGGTGACATACTGGTTGGGGATATATCCATCACTAATGGTCACAGTGAAGTTGGACATGCTGCTTTACCAGAATTCAACGAATATGGGTATGTCCTGGGTAGTAATTTCTGGTAAGTAGACAAGATGATGGTAATATCACCTTGCAAGAAGACAGCCTGGAGGGCAGATTGACAAGTAGCTGATGAACAGATAGAGTGCTTCAGCAGGCAAAACAGGAAGCTTCTTGGGACCTGGAATGGTCAAGACAGGAACTCGAGAATGACATGCCCACAACTAATAACTTGTTCCTTGCAGAGATCTATGAAGGCTATTCCATAGCCAGAAATGGGTGATCCATGCTAGCTGATGGTAGATTGAGATATGGTCCTGATATTATCCTGCCTGAGGCTGGTAGCTTCTCTTACTCGGTAACGTTCTTGAGAAGCTTGTGCAGTGCTGTGACCAGTGTAACGTAATGATAAATTATCCAGCACTTTGCTACTCCTTAAGAGCTCTCAGGAGCTTTCAGTCTATGGCAGCATATTACAGAACATAGAAGCAGAGAAATCATTGCTGAGGAGCAAAGGAGGGAATTTATTTCAGATATTGGTGAAAGCAGGTCAGAAATTCATCATAGCTTTATTGGGTTTTGATGCATTTAAAGTTCCTTCGAGGTAAGTGAGGCCTATGAAGGACTTGGAAACTGTAAAAGTGTAAAGTCTTCTGGGATAAATGGCATGGATTATGTTGCATGGCTAAGAGAAAGGATCTTTGAAATACTTCAGAGGATGACAAGTGTTATGTTAAGACTACTAGGTGTGAAATGTTTATATCATCTTTACACATCCTAATTCCTTTTAATGTGACCCTTAGTTTCTATACTTTTAATATATATATTTATTTATTTATATATATATTTTTTATATATATATATGTTCTACTTTTTGTGGGCTGCTTCTAGAGAAAGGCAGTGGTCTGTAAAGCAGAAGAATTATCTCAGGATGTCTAAAGAAGTAGGTCTCTGCAGGAAATCTTTTGCCACCCTATTGTGTGCAAACTTATCTCTAGTTTGCTAGGAGTTATCCTAATATTTTTGATTGTGGCTGTGTAAGAATGTTCTGTGAATACTTCCCTCCAGCATACATTAGAGTAAAACATTTTATGTGCTGTTGAGAGTTTTTACTCTTATTGCTCTACATTTCAATAGTTCTACCTATTGAAATATATTAAGGTGCAATTTACTTCTCTTCCAAAATTGTGAAAAAATGAACCTAGTAAAAGCAGACACAGAACAAGTCAGTGGGTTTTGACTGTAACTAAACCATTGCTCCCAATTCAAAATATTGTTATCCTTTCAATTAATACTTTACTTTGTTCTTTTGGAGGATAGAGGGGAAGCATGCAGACGCTAAGTGATCGTTTAGGCTATGCCTTTCTTACTGGAAAATTTCTTCAAACAGTCACTTTTACCAAGATTAGAAAAGCTAATTTTGTGACAAAGCGTTAAGCTGGAAGCAGGAGTTTATGGCGAAAACAGGATTTTGTTTTGGAATCTCTGTGTTGGGAGTTCCATAGTGACACAGTATCTATTGCATTTGCTGTAGTCATTGACTTTGTAATCGAATCTTAAAAGCATTCAGCTCTGTTCTGTGTTCACGGCAAACTGGAGCATATGCCTACTACTTTGTAAATCTTTTGACAGAAACTTAATTTCAGAGATGTCACTCATAGTATTTAACATACCACATTTCCTTCATTATAATTCCAAGAACATATTAGGATAAGTACTTGAGCAATTAGTACCAATTTCTCTGTGTTTGTGCCTGTGAATAATTTGTATATTTAAATTCATATGTTAAGTTAAAATAGATTTATGCTGGCCATCACAGGAAAATTTTAATACATTTGATTTCTATAATACAATAATTTATTCTTTTATTCTCTTTGGAGAGAGGGGTGTTATAAATATTTTTCAAGAAAAATACTCATCTCATTTTTTTAATACGAAAAAATTTTGTAGAGGATAATTGTAGTTACTGAATTATATCTAATAGTACTATAGTTACGTGAATTATCAATTCATTAATTACAGCTGACGATTTATAGAAAGAAGACTTTGAAATGTTTGTTATTAACTCCTTCTTTACCTCTTTATGACATGAATCTTGCTAGTAATAGTCTTGTGCTAACATAACATTCTTGTAATGTGAAAAGTTACCTGATATCATTTGAAGTGTGATACCATGCCATTAAAGTCTTACAGCCAGAGCCTTTTTGTTTCTAATGGAAAAATCTTTAGGAATCTTGGATCACTTTTTGAGACACTCAGAAAGAAGGCCTTGGAGGTACCAATGTTTATTCTGCTTTTGCTGACTCTAAACCAAGAGGACAAGGGCCATAAAATGATGGAAGGATTGGGTATGTGTAGGAAGAAGTAGCTCCCAGAAGAGTGTAAAAGAACTCAGTATCTCCTGAAATTCTAGTTCAAGGCAGTGGTGACTGGGACACTGCATGTCCTTGTCCGTCCTCTCCAATACTGAAGGAGACAGATGTCTCAGTGCTTGCCAGTACAGCACTGACACCTCGGGTTAGTGATGAGCTATACCTTTTGATGCTCTTAGGGGAATAAAGGAGCTATGCCAGCAATTGTGGGAGGAATTCTCTGACATGAGGGAAGATGGAATGATGAAAAGGAAAGGGTAAGAGCAAAGTGGAAAAAAATAGCTGCAACTATATCACGAGTTCTCCAATTTTTGTAGACAAAGTGCAGGAAACAACCTAGAGAATAAGGAGCCTAGAATAAGGACTCCTGATCTAGTGTAAAAATGCTCTGTGCCTCACAAATAAGAAGTAGACATGGACTCTGGAATTTAAGTACTTAAGTACCATAATTCCACACAGTTTATGGTATGGACAGCATGGGGAAAGGAGTGGATTCTCTCTGCTTATTGACCTAGCATCTCACTACATCCTGTGTTTATGTGACAACATTTCTTTATTGAATACCTTATAATATGCAGTCTTATATAATATAGTTAGCTATCAGCAAACTAATTATTTTTAACTTTAACTATATACATATTTGGCTCATCAAGGGGTCTTCTTGGTGCAATACAGCAATTGGGGCAATATTTGAGTTAGCATGGATTTATATAAGTAAAGGCTAGTTAAGGGTTGAAAACCTTATGGAGACTACAGCAAAACAGTTGGCAGGGGAGAAATTTATGTGCCTTTATGAGAAAATGCAATGTAAATTTTCTAGAAGCTTTACACATCTAATTCTGCATCATTATTAAATTGAAAGGCATACTGAGTTTCAAAAGTGGACATGACAGGAAAGGTGAGGTGAGATGAGAAACTAGATTTAATAAAATAAATCACATCCAAATGTCTAAATCATGGAGATCAGTACAGACTTTTGCCTTTTTAATAAAGGATTTAAATAAAAGAAAGTGTCAGTTTTGTTCCAAAAGCTGTGTTTTAAAGGCTAATAGATTTCTAGGAAAAAGTAAAGACCCTTGGTTGAAAAGTGTTATAAGTTATGAAGAATTAGTGTGACTGCTGTCATAATTATTTTCTTTAGGTTTTTGCATACAAACTTTTGTTTGCCTACCTTCACAGAAGATGTAGAAGTTTTTTTCCTGGGAACACATCCTGGGCGGACAGACTTAGAAGTCTAAGTTCTGCACACCTTTTCTGCCGTGTAAACATGCACGTATGTGTGACCAGCTTGTGGTGGTTGTAAATTTTCATCAGGCTTCCCACAGATAATTTTAAGTGCTTTCGCTCTGGTTTTGGCAAGGGAGTTCTTCTCTGTTCTTACAGCAGTTGCACAGCTGAAATAATATAACGGATCATTGCAAAAGCAAATTCTTACAATGGATTTTCTCCTACTGTTCGGAAGCAAAAGTGAAGGCCAGTGTGAGCAGTAGGAGGTCAACCTATCTTTATTTGGTTTAATTCTGTCTGAGTTGTATCCTGTAAAACCTAATGAAAACTCAATATTGTCAGCATGGTGTGGCAAACTATTCAACAACTTGAACTTGGAAAGTTCTAAATGATTGATTCTTTCTTCTACATGCTCTCCATAAAAGTGCTAGCCAAATGTATTCAAATTCATTAGAAGCCAAAAAGGAAAGATTCCCCCATGCAGTTTCCTACATTTGTTTCCATATGATTTTAACTCTTAGAAAAGAGAAAAACAAAGCAAATGAAATCACAGTATGAAAAATGCATCTTGGCAACAACTCTCAAAATTACAGCAACATGAGTTTATTCTTCTAATATTAGTTTTATAAGATGTCCTGTCTGTTTTGCCGTTTACAAGTTTTAGCTAGAACTACCTCTTCTGTCAAGTCATACATTGAAACTCAGACTTCAAATCATACAAAAGGTTTGTGCTTTTATCTCTTTGCTAAGGTTTCTTTCACAGTTCATGAAATGTCATCACCTCTAGAGACTGCTTACTTAACCTAAACAAGGGCAGCCACCTGCACTGAATTCCTGACTAATTGGCCATGTCCTTCCTTTATTCCTTCTTCAGCTGATAATTGCCCCTTCAATGCACACTAATTCATTGCATTAGTCAATATATTTATTTGCCTGAATAAACTCACAAAATATTATTCTAGTAGTGAACAAAGGATATTATTTAAATTTTATTTACTACTCCAGGGTCCCATGTTTTGCTTCAACCAGGAGCGAGGAATTTGCAATTAATTCCTACAATTTTTCTAAAAGATTATGTTTTCAGCTCCTGTTTTTCTACACACCCAATTGGTCCTCTGGGGAAAAAAGCCGCTTTCTGCAGCTGTCAGAGAGAACTGCATACCTTTTTTTCCTTTTTAAAATGGTGTTAACATTATCTTAGACTTCTTTCACTAGAACACACTAGAATAAAACTAAAAACAGGATACGTTGATCACCTTTTAAAAGAAGGTCAAGCAAACTGCAAGGAATTCTGTAAAAGAGAAAATCAATGGATATTGTTGCTCAAAGTTCTTATGGCTATCGCAGATGGACAAAATACTGTGTTAGCCTGCATGTGTTTATTTGACAGTAAATGAAACATGGCGCATAATTAAATGATGATTTCAAATTTGATTCTAAAGTATAGTCTTTTAGATTAGAAAATGAAACAAAATGGATCTTGATAACGGTCATACTGTTTGATATTTTCTGCCACTATAGGTATATGGAGCTGGTAGTTAGTGGTAGGTAATACAGCCACAACACTGCTTCATGCTCACTTTTGTACCCTTGAGTGATCTTAGCCAGATTTTACAAAGTGACTTTAAGAAAAAATTCCGTTTCTTATAGACATTGTTCGTTACATTCTTTCTTAACTGGGCTGTCTGTCAATGACCTCAACCTGGTTTCATCAATCAGTAGAGGCAGTGAGCAAACCTAGTAACTGGTGAAGAGGGTCACAAAGAGAATTTTTCATCCCTTGTCTTATTAGTGCATGCTCCCTTAGGTATGGTTTTGACACATTGTGGAGCTCGTTTCCCCACTGCTGCTTGAGTCACTGCACCAGCCATGTCAGAGGCCTTCAGCCAGACAGACCTTCTGTTGGTAAATGTAGCTCACCAGGTCTCAGGTTAATAAGAGTGCCTGATGACTCTCTGTGAGGCTGGGACTTAAAATCATTCCTTTTGCAAAAGGTGTGCAACTGTCGATGAGCTGTGTGAAGGAGCTGCGGGAGGAAGTGAACAGGCTGTGCAGTATTCGAAAGAATGAGTGAGAAGTTGATATGTTGTTCTCAGAGACTCTATAACCTCAGGAGCCTCAAACCTCCACTGTAGTAGAGATGCAGGTGAACTTGGAACCCTGTCAAGTAGTTAATCAAGGGTCTCTTGAAGATGAAGGCTGGAAGATTGTCAATGCCCAGACCAGAAGGAAGGCTCCTCCTTTTCCTGAAAACTTGACAGTGACAAGTATGACTGGCATTTTTGCAACAGGTATGAGGCTATAAAACTAGGAGAGTTTTGCCACAGACAGTTTTACCTGAGAGGTGAACAAAAGTGCTTTGGGGATAGAGGGACCACGTAGGGCAACACAGGCTATCCCCTGCACCATGACCTATGTTAAGAGAAAAAGAAGGGTAGTTACCATAGGTGACTCCCTTCTCAAGGGAGGGCCCAATATTCAGACTTGAAATTCTGTCTGTCAGGGGCTCAGTTAAGGGTCACGAATAGAAAACTGTCCGGTCTGTTACAGCCCTCTGATTATTATCCTCTATTGGTGAGAAAACAAAGAGACATCTGAGG
This sequence comes from Platysteira castanea, assembly GCA_013397175.1. NCBI lineage: Eukaryota > Metazoa > Chordata > Aves > Passeriformes > Platysteira > Platysteira castanea. The sequence continues at coordinate 788,617 of VYXC01001932.1, read as the reverse complement.
GCAGAAAAGATTTCAAGGCCTTGGGACGATTGGTTGAAGGAACAGGAGCACAGGTAGTGTTTTCCTCAATCTTTCCAGTAGCAAGGAAGAATATTGAAAGGAACAGGGAAACTCCTCAGACCAACACAAGGCTCCAAGGTTGGTGCCATTGCAAACCCTGGGTTTTTTTGGCCATAGGATGGTCCGTACTACACCAGGTCTACTGTCGCCTCATGGGATGCACCTTCCTCAGAGAGGAAAAAAAGCATTTTGGCATAGGAGCTAGCAGAGTTCAATGATAGGGCTTTAAACCAGACTGGAAGAGGAAAAGGGACAAAATCAGACTTGGCAGTGATAAGCAATGGAGTGGAAAGCAAAAACCTGAGCAACTGAGCACTACTGGGATCCCCTCAATCTGCGCCACAATGTGTCAGCTAAAATGAGCCACACCTAAAATGTTTCTATACCAACACATGCAGCATGAGGAACAAGTAGGAGGAGCTGGAAGGTTTGTCCCAGTCTCAGAGGTATGACAACAGTGGTATAAGTGAAACCTGGTGGGATGAGTCCTGTGACTGAAGTGCCGTGTTGGATGGTAGGGTAGGAGAGGTCGGGATATGTTGTTTGTACTAGAAGGACTGTATGGAGCTTACAGTTGGAAAAGGCAGGGCTGAGGGCTGCTGAGTAAGGATTAAGCAACAGATAAATAATGCAGGTTATCATGGGAGTCTACTATAGACCTCCCAGCCAGGAAAATGAATCCAATGAATTCTTCAAGGAATTAAAGGACACTTCCAAATCAACTGCCCTTGAGCTTACGGGAGACATCAAGTTGCTGGATATTAAGCATTAACACCACACACCTGGCACAAACAGGTCCAAAAGACAAGGATATAGGCAAGGCAGAGATGTTTAATTCTTTCTTTGCCTCTGTCTTCTACACTAGGGATGGGTTAAGGGGGTTCCAGTGCCCTGTACTTGAGTGCTATGGCTGTAAGAATGATAAAGTCCCAGTAAACCCTGAAGTTGTGCCGGATCTGATGTTCCAGCTGGAACCCTGTAGGTCCATGGGACCTGATGGGATTCATCTGAGAACACTCCAAGAGTTGGCTAATCACAGAATCACAGAATGAGTAAGGTTGGAAGGGATCACAGTGAAGCCATCTGGTCCAACCTCCCTGCTCAAGAAGGGTCATCCCAGTGCACATTGACCAGAATTGTGTCCAGATGATTCTTGAATATCTCCAGTGAGGGAGACTCCACAACCTCTCTAACAATACGTTCCAGTGCGTGGTCACCCACACAATAAAGAAATTTTACCTCATAATCAGGCTAAACTTCTTGTGCATCATCTTCTGGCTCATTGCCTTGTCTTTTTCTTGGCACCACTGAGAAGAGCCTGGCTCCATCCTCTTGAAAGTCTCTATTCAGATACTTATAGACATTGATGAGTTTCCCTCTTAGTATTCCATTCTCGAGTCTGAAGTCTCTCTGAGTAGAAAGGCCCAGCTCTCTCAGCTTATCCTTGTAACGGGTGGTCCAGTCCCTCAATCATCTTTGTTGCCCTCAGGCACATGGTGTTTCTTGGGACCGTCCTGTGCAGGGCCAGGACATCAACAACAACTGTTTGATGATCCTTGTGGGTCCCTTCCAGCTCAGGATATTCTATGATTATCATATTTGTCAGAACTGTAACAAACATCCCTATATGGAATTGCTATTTGACTTGGGCTTGGCTGTAGCTTTGCCCTGGACATGGGTCATCAAACTGCTGTGTACTGCAAGATGCAAATTGTTACCTTTTGCTCCCACTTGTTTTGCAGGGAGGGTACCCTGGGACAAGCCAGCTAACTACAGCAGCCTTTGCAATATTATGCTCTTACGACAGCCTGCACACACTGGCATGAACCCTTGCACAAAGAGCATAAGCAGTGCCCTGAGGCTTCTGTTATTCTTGTCTGGAGAACTGAAACATGACTAATACGAGGTGCAATGCACATGCTCTTTACTCCCTTGTCTGGCTATTGAAAATACGCCACAATTTTCCCTTTCCAGAGACCTAGATTCAGAGAAGGAAGATAGGACCAGATCCTTGCAAGCATGTAAGCAGGTTGATAACTATCTTTCCTACTTTTTAGTAATTTCATAACATTTTCCCATGAGCAGAATTCATAAATCCAATTTGACAATGTGAGAGAGGAAGTTATAACACATACAACAGTCCATAGTATTAGATTAAGATAACTTACAGCATATTATGAAGATCTTATAACAAGGAAGACTTTCACTTTCCTAAAACATTCTCATTAGGAAATAATTTTTTTTTTTGCAATTTTATACGAAGACTTTCCTTTGATGGCTAAAATCATAATATAATCAACAATAGGAGATAACTGTACCCTTAAAAATAATATTAAAAATTACTAACTCTATTCACTCAGGTGCTTTGGCAAATTTAGTAGTTTGGCTGTTCAAGTTATCCAAACTCAGGCTCAACTTTTTCTCCAAAAAAGCACCTAGAAGAGTCTGGCAGGCACTCACCATTTATTTTTAATTGATTCAGTTGCTTAGTTGTTACAGTGTTTTTCAAGGAGGTGAAAAATCTCCCCATGAAGGGAACTGACCCACGTCTCTCTTTCCCCTCTGCAGAGTGCCTGGTTGCAAGCTATAAAGGAAAAGGTGACTGTCCTTCTCTTCATCATACATACTGGTATAGCAGAAAAAAAATTCCAAAGGGGAAAGATTGAATGAATAGGCAAATGGGAGCATGACTCCATGGCCCAGAAAGGCCACTTCTTGGCAAGGGAAGTTTTGGGTCTAATATGTGGTCATAACATTATTTATTCCTTTTATCCAGTGTTTTTTGAATGCAAAGTGCAGAAACAATCTCAGACTTCAGTGCTGCGACGGCTACACCCTTGTCTGTACCAAAGCTACTCTAAAGTAATTTCTGTCTGTTTATATAAGTTGCAGTCATACAAATGACTGCAGCATTGATTTATCTTTAAGCTGCCTGTCTCTCCTCAGGCATTGTCTAGAGAATGGATGCATAACTCATGGCTCTGAGAATTCCTTAAACAATAATGCTCAGGTACTGCAGTGTTCAGTGATGAGATAGCCAAGGGTTGCAGCTCCAGCTCTGTATGAATAACCATAACTAATGTAAACAGATCGACAAAGTGGCTCTTAGCAAACCAGCATAGCATATCTACCCCCTGCTTATCCATTGTAACAGTAGGACAACAAGCAGAGCCATGCTTTCTATGAAGAGCACTGGGTACCTGTCTAGAAAAACAACATCTGTGAACAAGTAACAGAACAGCTGTAGAAAGCTCCAAGATATTTTAACTTTAGCTGGTGACGTATTCAGCTTTTACACTACAGAATAAATAGCTTTTCTCTTTTTGATTTTTTTTCTGTTTAAGGCACAAAAGCTACTTCAGCATATTTCCTTAGTTCACAGTGTTCATTCTTAGTATCTCAGTGTTGTCAGTTCTGATACCATATAACCAGCTGTATACACACTATTTGTTGCTGGAGGCACTGCAGACTCTTGGGAAATAAGAGGTAGAATCAAGGGTTTCCTCTTCCTAGGAAGATGGTAATCAATTTTAATTGAGAAAAGATAAAATAACTGGTGCACAAACTTGCTAAATCCTAAAGTTTTTTAAATGAGAATGCATTCTGGAAGAAGTTTTACAAAAGTCTAGTATAGAATCAGACAGTAATCTTCCACTGAACTTTGGCATTATCATATGGTTAATGTCCACACAGAAAGAAACAAAACATTAATATCAGATATATGACTTACATGAATTTTCACATGGAAGATAGTTTAAAAAACATACTAACATTACAAAATCAAACCATGAGAAGCTAGAGGAAAAAAAAAAAATCCACCTGGACAACTGTAAATTAATCCTATCAATTTATGTTTTATATGGTACCCAATATGCCTCAATTAGATGATCATACACTACTATTTTGAAAGAGCTCTTGCTTCACTCAATGCTTGCATTTAAAACTGCCAATATTCAGAAAATTATCTGTTTCTCAAAGTATATTTTTATCTTACCTGTTGGTATGAAATCTCTTTCCTCTATTTTTGCCCCTATATCTGTTGAGGTGTTGAAATGATTTAGTTCTAGAGGACTACACTGTACCTGGTTCAGGTGAAAGTGAATATAGCTTAACTCACCTTACCTTGAAACCTCCTAAATTCACATGTACATGCTGATGTTATCAGAAAGTCTGATGATATGGTCAAGATGAAGAAGATTCAGTGTTACATTACATACAAATAAACCAGTGGATGATGTTATAAAATCATTTCATATTACATATCTCAGCTTTCAATGCTGGGCAAATTTAAAAATTGTAACTTAATATAAAACATTTAAAAAATTAAATTGATAACTTTCCACATAGCTGAAAATACCAATTACAAGTTCCATAGCAGGTTTTTCTATTCATAGTTTTGTTCACATTAAAAATTTACTTAAATGGAGGCACAGTAAGTTACACTCTCTTAGGATGAACTTCAACAAAACCCCTTCCCTTCAGCAAATATCCCTTCCTTAGTATGATTTCGCAGTGCTATAACCCTTCTGTGACCGACTTAAGAGTTCAGTTTGAAAACTGAGCCCGAGGCCTAAATTTTAAATTTTGTGTTGATGATGTGAGTACTTCTTAGGCTATGATAGCTTCTCATCAGTGTGGTTTAAAAGTACTCAACTTTCATGATTTCTCTTGGAAATTAACTTCTTTCTGTGGACACAGGTGTCTTGTGTCTTGGTAACCCATTTGTACTCCTCTTGTGTTTCACAGCTTATAAACACAGGCTAGGATGCATCTTCACTATAGCAGATCATCTCTTTCTACAAGTTGCCCTTTTGCAGACCTAATGTGACAGCTAAAGATATGTCTTGTGGGTGTTTGTAACATTCCATCATCTTGCCTTTCATCCATATACTGTATTTCAACTAGCCATAATAATAACTCTGGGCCACTCTTTATCTAAATACAGAGCAAATGCCCAAAGCTGTATTGGCTGGCCTGTGTTCCATTATTCCACAGTGTGGAATAGTGCTTTAAGGTCTCAGGGTCTAGGACCTGACTCTGCAAGTTTATCCCTAGAAGTGAATGAAAGAAAATGCCCTTGGGGTTAATTGAGATGCTTAACATAGCAACAAATAGTTTAGTTTTGTTTTGAATTGGATCCTCGTTTGGATGTCTTAGTCTTCTTAAAATCTTCCTTGTTGTGTACTCTGTGTGACTTTCTCGTCCATCACAGAATCTTGAGGCAGAGGTGGCCATAGTAGAAGAGATCTACAGAGATCAGTGCTTTGTTGAAAATATTGGTACTGGTCTTGACAGGTTTTCTTTCAGATCATGCTCAGAACAGGACTTCTTTAACTGTATGTTGATACACAAACCAAACTTCTTAGCAATATAATGAAAGTAGTAATATTTTCTTGTATTTTTTTTCCAAAGAGTACGTTAATTGTTGGAAAGTGGTTGCTGGAAATAGCAGATCACTTGTAATTTTGAGCATCATACATGATTTTTAATGTTTGGTTAGGAGCAAGGTCTCTGAAAATTGAGAGTTTTCTCATTTGAGATCTCCTGTCTTTAAGTGCAGAAAGCAGCATTCTTCTCAGCATATGTAATTTATAAAGGAGTACCCGTCAAGTATTTTTATAAATGAGTACCAATCAAGTATTTTTATCCACACCATAATAAAGGGGTATCACTCTTAAAAATTCAAGTCCTCAGTAATTGTGCATTATCATTATTCCCCAGTATGATTAATATTTCATTTCCTGAAGCTGAGTTGCTGAGGAAAAACAGCAGATGATCTAATCAATATAGATAATACCTGATCAATGGTTATGGAAAAATATGAAAGGAATGTTAACACTTTAGCCCATTATTTCTTGGAATTTATGTCCAACTTGCATTCCAATATCTGATCTATGTAAAAAGTCCTAAGTCCTATGTAAAAAGATCTAAGAAAAAATTTCAGATTTTTAATGCTCATCTTCTAACCTGCCTATTCATTGGGAAATGCAGAAAATTTTTAAAGTAAAATTCCATAAGCCAAGTTGATTTCTCTGCATAAACTTAAACCAATTTTGTAATGCTCAAACTCATAGTACAGGAGTACCATGGACCTTTCAAATTTTGTGTCAGTATTACAAAGTAGTTCCACATCCCAGTAGATTTGATTCAGTTAAATCTAAGGAAAACTGCATTACCATTTGTTCCTGTAGGTGCCTATAATCATGTTTCTAAGCATCTAGTTAATACGGCGAGTGGAGCATATCAAATGACTGAGTGGCCAAAAAAGTTGACTTCCAGAAGAGCATTCAAAACATAGTCACTTAATATAGTCACAATATCAGAACATATCTTGTTTGGCTGTCCAGATGCATTCAAGACAGGAGTGTGTCTGTGTCTCCCTTTTGACCCCTAGAATACCTGCTACAAAGATATCTCAGGTGTTCTTGAGTCTTTCAAGCAGCACTAGTTGTAATCAACTAATAGATATTTTCAGACTCCTGCCATTAGCATGAGTCTATTAACTAGCTCTTGTACAGAAACCTACAAGTAGTAACTGAAGTTTAAATGTTTTAACNTTATGCTCTTCTTGAAATTTATTTACTTGGTAGGAGACATGCTTTCTGTTTGTGGTCAAATAGACCCTTGGTTCTAGTCACAAAACTTCCTTTCGACCTATTTTTAACCTTTGTCCATTCAGTTTACTTAAGATCTCTGGTTTAGCAAAACTCCATATTAAAGCTTGTTTTCATCTCTATGTCGTTCTCAGTTTCCACATTCAGAGATCTTCCTGCATATCTGTGAGACTTTCTTATCAGACTAAAATCCTCCCCAACAAACCTCAAGTCAAATCCATCCTTGGAGCTCAGTTTGAGACCAGGCGGAAGCTTGAACCCTTATGGAGTGTCAGTTGAGGACTACATGGAAAACACACTGAATTCACCACCACCACTCACCAAAACGCATCTCAAATTATCCTTCATTTAGACCTTCAAACACCTTAACAAATCCTATAATTTTCCAACATAATTTCTTTCTTCGTTTTAATAGGAGTTTCACAACTGAGTGACAGTAGGAAAGCACATAGACTTGCCTAGGCTCTTCATGTTCTCCTACTCAGTGGCAGAAGAAATTTAGGTAATCTATAAGTTATACTTTAGAGCAGGCAAAGAAAAGTAAGACAAAGAAAATGAAATGAAAATTAAAGGTGTGTCCCTATATCTGTTCAAGGTAAATTGAGACCTGTGCCTGTATTTCACAGAATGTATAGTTCAGAGCATTATGGCTGTGTAGGTATCTTTGCTGGTTTTAGATGAAAGTTGTACTCCAGCTGAAAGCACACTAAGGGTTCATTTTCCAGTGACAGTGTTAATATTGCAGGATATCACTCCCAGATACTTGCTGTAAAAAGGAGAGGGACACAAGGAATTAATGCCCTTTGGATGCAGAGTGAAAAAACAATCTAATTATGCTGCTCAAGGTCTGCTGAGAAAATGGAATAGACACATCAGCATAATTTAAACTACCTTCTATTTATCAGCACTTCCAGTCATCATTTTGCTGGCCTTGCCCCATTAATACAGATAACATTTTTATGTAGCTCAAAGTTCTTCTCTTGTTGACTCATGCTTTTTCTTTGAAGCAAAAATGAAATTAAGGGTTTATCAATATGGAATGTGACTCCATTTCTGGTATCTTGTGCTTTTTGAGAGATTTCAAGTTTTCTGCTGGGAGATCTGAGTAGGTAGAATGCTTAATATTCCCAGCTGTACTTTCAACTCTACCCCAGTACTACAGTTTTAGTGCTATACTCCCCTAGTACTTTATTGCTGCTTTATCAGCATCCTCAAACTTTACAAAATGTCAAAAATATTTTATGAGGTTTTGGGCTAATCAAAACACCATAGCTGCCTTCTCAGCAGGAAAGCAAGTAAATCACCTCATTTCTTGTCTTGCTGTTGATCCTTAAAGGTCTCTCTCTTTGTTGTTTCACATACATTTTCCATACTTCTCCAGGTCTGCTTAAATTCAGGTCCAGATACATTCCTTAAATATCAGAAATATATCTGGACCTGCAGTGCAGAGATGGAGAAATGAGGGGAAAATATATAAAAACGTATATTGATATTGCATGTCTGCAGAAGAGCTAGGAAAAAACATCCATTGGGGAGTGTAACCTAACCGCATTTCATAACTAAAAAAGAGAAGAAAAGGGAGATATGTAGGTTTCTCCCTTTTATAATAGACAGCTGACACTGTTGAGAGTAGGAAATTTAGTGGTCTGCCTCCACTTAAGTATCTATAATTTAGAGAGCTCAAGTTTCTGATATCTAAATATTTTTTAAAGCTACTGTCTCCTTTTAATGCTTATACTGAAGGTTTCTCTTGTCTTTTTGTCTTTTTTCTCATATTCCTTGCAGTATTCTAGAAATTATAATTAAGTATCTTAAAGGTCTTTTCCAGCCTAAATGAGTCTTAACCAAGATGAATAATTCTATTATTAATTTGTTTCATTTGTTTTATTCCATGCTCTTGTGCATTATGTAGGAAGAGATTCAAAGACCTTAAACATCTCTTACTGAAATTTTTATTAGTCTCTAATTGGAATAATATGTGATTTGGTGAAAGCCATATGTATCCAGATTCTTAAAGAAACAAAAAAAAAAACCCCAAACAAACAAAAAACCCCTTGCCCAAAACCAACACAACTCTGAAATCACAAGCTTCCTTGATAAAAGATCCTGCTTAGATGTGCATGCTCTGGGAATTACAATATATGTGCTGGCATTTTCTGTGAAGTGAAATATTTAAATTAGTTTAATCTACTGACTTTCATAGGGTAAGAACAGCACTACTGGATTGTTGCAGTCTTTCTGAGATAATCTTACCAGAAAGAGGAAAAGAAAATTTAATCATACATGAGAAGATATTCTTGCAGTAATCTAATATGAATTTTCTGTGTTTCACTAAATTTCACTTTATCTGAGTGAAGAATCACTTCTCCTGTCTTTTCATAATTCAGGGAGTTGTTAAAAAATCCCAAACAACAACTCAAACCCAGTCTCTCTGAAGTGAACTCCTGAGAAGTCATTACCACACATCTTCATATTTACTTCTTGTAGTTCAACCAACCTTCTCAGTTACAGAGATATTATTAGGTCTTCTGCTGTCACATGTAAATTATTACACATAGGCATCAAATTAGTCCTTCTTCCACATTATTTTAGTAGCTTACTGCAATTCTTGGTTGATCCTTTAAAGAGGCAAAGAGTAGCAAAAAACCAGTGTGTACTACATGAGCAATGGCATCCAATCCATTGTCCTTTAACATGTCGATACACAAGGTATTACATGCCACAGTCTCGAAGTACTGGCTGGGAATACAAAATCCTTACCAAAGACAAGTAAATCTGTCTCATATTTTGCTGAAGCAGCAGAATGAATCTATTCAATTTCTGATCCTCTATTTCCGAGTTGGTCAACTTATTCTTCTTCTTAGTCAAGAGAGAGAAATAAGCACTTCTTATGACGTATTTCAGCTGCCTACCTTAAAGCAAAATGTGCTATGCACTGCAGTTCTCTGTTACTTTCTGATGAACTAGAATGGTTTCAATTATAAATAAATGAATGTATACATAAAATATATATTTCATGTGTAAATATATATAAAATACAGACATTCTTGGAAGCTGAAGACATGATATAACCAAAAATTGAGCCTGTTTGCTTTAGACAAAACAAGACTAGATATACTAGAAAAACACCCCAAATACTGAAAGCTACATGGAAAAGGAATTGCATTGTCTTTTTAAGTCTGGGATATTTGGTGAAATTAAAAGCAATATGTTTACAACTGTTGGAAAGGTTCTTCCCTTAGGGCGCACTGACAAGTATTCACCAAAAAACCAGAGCAATATTTAAAGACAATCTGTTATATGTGAGATATATGGGAGCCACAAAATGAAAGAAAATTATTAATAGATTGGATAATGAAGGCTATGGAAGAAGTATCCTCCAATGAGTGATGGGATAAACATGAAGTCATTTAACCCAAAAGTGATAGGAGCATCTCTTCTCTTGTGCAACAGATCTACCATCGACTTTCTGCATCCATGGAGTTCTACCATATAGAATGTGTACATTAGGTTAGAATCATAGCAATATAGAACAACTCAGGTTGCAAGGGACCTCAGAAGATCATCTGGTGCCACCTTTTGTGAGAAAGGGAGCCTAGATGAGATTAACTAGCACCCTGTGTGCAGTATGTGCAAATATGCAGGCCAGGTGGTGATACTGTGCCTCATGCTCCCCAGGACATGGTTGGCCCTCCCAGCTCCCAGGGCACTGCTGACTCATAGTCACCTTCCCACTGACCAAGACCTCCAGGTCCCTTTCCATGGTGCTGCTTTTCAGCACCTCATTCCCTAGTCTGTCTGTACACCCAGGGTTGCCCCATCCCAGGTGCAGAATCCATCACTTTGCTTTGTTGAATTTTGATTGGTGATTTCCCAGTCCTCTCATTCATTGAGGTCTCTCTGCAGGGCCTCCCTGCCTTTGAAGGAGTAAACAGCTCCTCCCACTTTTGGATCAGCTGTGAACTTGCTTAGTATCCCTTCCAGTCCTGGGTCCATTTATGTCATTTATGAAGATGTTGAAGAGCACAGGGCCAAGGTTGGAGCCCTGCGGAACCCCACGAGTGACAGGTCACCGACTGATGTCACCCCATTGACTACAGCCCTTTGTGCCCCACCCGCGAGCCAGTTGCTCACCCATCACATGATGTGTTTATCCAGCTATGGCTGGACATTTTGCCCAGAAGGAACCTGTGAGAGACAGTATTGAAAGCTTTACTGAAATCCAAAGAGATTACATACACTGGCCTCCCTTGATCAGCTGATCAAGGGAGGCCAGTGTATGTAATCTCTTTGGATTTCAGTAAAGGTGGTTACCTTGTCATAGGTGGGTTACCTTGTCATGTCAGGTTTTTTAGGACTCTTCTGGCCTGGCTTGTACCAGCTGTGTGATGCTTCCAAGCTAATTTCTGGCAAATTAAAAGTGCTTCATAAGGACAAGAGCAATTGACTTGGAAGCATCCCTTAGTTCCTCAAAGAATAATTTGTCAGCATCATCATCCTGGCTGGGAGGTCTAGAGTAGACTCCCATGATGACATCCACATTATTTGTGCGCCCTTTGATTCCTAACCAGAGACTCTCAACTGTGCCATTGCCAACTATAAGCTCCATACATTCTAACCCTTCTATTACATACTGTGCTACTCCTCTGCCTCTCCTGCCTTGCCTATCTCTCCTGAAGAGCTGTAACCATCCAACAGGGCACTCCAGTCACAGGACTTATCCTACCAGGTTTCACTTATGCCATTGATGTGAAATCTCTGGAACTGGGCCAAAGGCTTGGTTGCTCTTCATGCTGGGTGCATTAGCACAGAAACATTTCAGGTGTTGTTCATCAGAGCCAAGACCTCTTAGAGCAGATTGAGGCAGCCCACTCGTGCTCTTTTCCTCCAGTCTTAGCACCTGTTGCTCATCACTGATGAGTCTGGTTTTGTCCCTTTTTCCCTTCCAAGCTAGTTTAAAGCTCTGACAAGGACCCCTCCTAACTCCTGTGCTAGAAGTCTTTTTCCCCTCTGAGAGAAGTGCACCCCATCAGGTGTCAGCAGACCAGTTAAACAGTTTGTCATATCTGTGTCAGGATCCTGTGATGTGGGGTCCAGCTGCAGCTGGACAAAAGATGGTGTATGTGCATGTTCTCAGGAAGGAGTTGAGGTCTGCGTTTCACATATGACTTTAATGTGGCATTAAAAAAAAAAAAATTAGACTGCTCACTAGATTTAAACCTGATATAATTGTTTTGTGGATTAGAAGTCTTCCTGTGTGGTTTTAATGCAAATCCCTTGTGTATGAGATTTTCAGTGAGAGAAAGAGAATAAGCTTACAATTGCATCCATAGAAGAGACAGCATCTTTAAGTCTCTATTTGATCTCAATACTTTAATGGTCACATATAGGTTCTCTTGCATGAATGTGCTCCACAAGAGATCAAAGAGATTATAAATGAGAAGCTGGATTTTACTGTGATCATATTTTTTCAATAACAAAAGACAAAGCCATTAGGCAATTGTTTGATTTAGGCTTATTTTACCTATATTTATGTACAAAAATGTTTATGTTCCTTGGAAAGCTGTATGCCTTAGATCGTCACTAGGCCTTTTCCTATTTCTTAGATAACTACTAAATTCCCATCTCCTAGGACAGAACACTGTGGCTGTCATTCAGTGTGCCAAGATTAGCAGAGATTCTCTGTTATGCATTTTGTCTTTTGACAGCTTAGTGGTATAATTACTTACAATGTCATAGCTGTTGCTGCAGCTGTAATCAGCTTCTACTCTCTTCTCTCTTATTTTGCCATCTTTCAGTGCTATCAAGAACCATGCATCAGCCTTGCTAGCTTGGACCTCCTTAATGAAAGAAACTTTTCCTTGAACATACTGGAGGGCCTGCAAAAACACTGCCTAAGGAAAAGAACTTTAAAAACTGTCATCCTTTGTGGCAGCCCAGAGTATCCCTCTGGCTGTCCAGGGAGGTTTGGAACCCCGCCAGGCAGATTTAGAACTCGGGCAAAAAGCCCAGGACTCTATCTTTGATCCTTGTCCATGGAGAAAACTGCCCACATTACGAGAAGAAATGCAAGGTTGGAAGAAAATGTATAATTAGTTTAGCTTATCACAAGGTGTTAATGTAGATTTTAGATTTATGGAGGTATGAGAGAGAGAGCAAAGATGGAGGGCATAGGGCATTGCCCCCTCTCCTTCTTCTTTCTTCTGTCCCCTCCATCTTCTGCTGTGACGATGGTGACGGTGATTGGTGAAGGAAGCACTTAGGTAGCAGTGTCATGTTAAGAATAGGTAGAAATTAATTGGTAAAAATTGATAAATAATAATACGTTGTAGAACTTGGTTGGTTTTCTTAAAAGAGTTAAAAAGGGCAGGATGTTCCTTCTGGGAGTCAGTCCTGCGGTGATTCTCGATGCAGCAGGTCGCTGCGGCGGTCAGCTCCAGACACTATGAGATAAGAGAAAATAAACAACCTGAACACGAACCCGCAGGCATCTCTCATCTTTACTGGCTCTGGCATGGGACTTTCTAAGATCAAGAACTAGCCATAAAAAACTTCACAAACTCTGTGGAGGTGAAAACCCTCACAATCCTTGTCCCCAGCAACAGGACTAACATTGTCACAGTATAATGACAAATGGTCCAGAGACTTTTTCACACCATCCATTCTTTTTTCATCTCTGGTGCCAATCAGATACAGATTGCTACTGTGAGAGGAACTATGGCCAGAAGAAGACCATACCTATTTTTTACCACTACAGGAAAGCAAATGTACAGCAATTTATTCATGTTTGATCGTCTTCAAAGGTTACCTTGGATTCCTAAATATTAACCTATATGCAACTAAAACACATTTATATTTCTTTTTCTTTTGGGGATAAACTGACCATACAATGTAGGAAATATTCGGTATTTGACCTCTTAGATGACTGAAGATGTGAATTATCTATATCTAGATCAGTGTAGGAAGTCATGTAAATAATCTGGAGGGGGAAAAAAAACCAAAATATCTAAAAAATCTAAAAAAAAAAAAATTAAAGACATCATTTCTAACTTTCACTTTATATAGGAATGCTATCAAGTTGAATTTGGGTGCGAAAATTACCTAGATATAATTAATAGCTTGGTCTTTGTGGCTGATTCTTGGGAGTCTTTATTAAAAGGTTGGTCATTACTCTTGTTAAAAGACAGCAGTGGTCTTGACTCTGATTCTAGGAATAAAAAAATTGCAAATTCTGGACTGATCCATATACAGTGATCCTGATAAAAGTATTAAACATATAAACAAATCTATTAGTCTATTAAAAAAAAAGGATAAAGAAAACTGTTCTTTTTCTTTTTTAAATATACCTGTATGTCACGATTTTTGCACCTACATACATTGAATTTGCACCAGCCACTGTCAGATTTTCAGCTGATGATCATAGTTGTTTATCAGTTATAGTAGTCCAATCAAGACTTGAATCAAGGTGAGGTGGTGGAGTTGCTCTTTATGTAAGCAGGCAACTGGAATGCATCAAGGTCTGCCTGGGAATGAAGAATGAGGTAAGAATTTCAGGTAAGAATTAAGGAGCAGACTAACATGGGTGACACTGTTGTGGGTGGATACTACAGGCCACCTGAGCAGGAGGAGGAAGTCAGTGAGGCCTTCTGTAGACAGCTGAAAGAAGCCTCAGAATCCCATGCCCTGGTTCTCATGGGGAACTGATATCTGCTGGAAAGACAACACAGCTGGGCACACACAGTCCAGGAGCTCCCTGAAGAGCACTAATGATAATGATGTTTTGATACAGATGATGAAGGACCCAACAAGGAGAATTGTATGGCTGGACCTATATTAGAAAAGGACTGGTTGGAGACATCCTTGGCTTGAAGTGACCATGAGATTGTGGAGTTCAGAATCCCATGTGGAGGAAGTATGACAATAAGTAGGGTTATGACCCTGGACTTCAGGACAGCTGACTTTGGCGTCTTGGAGGAATCGCATGGGTTAGAGATCTGACAAGTAGTAGGAGCCTAAGAGATTTTGTTAATATTCAAGAATAACTTCCTCCAAGCTGCATTGGTGCACCCATCTGAATAAGAAACCACACAGACAGTGCAGGAGACATGGTTGCTGAGTGAACAGCTTCTGGCTATACTCAGATGGAAGAAGGAGGTTTATGGAAAAAGGGACAGGCTACTTGGGGAGTATATAAGAACATTGTCAGAGTATGCAGGGATGCAACAAGGAAGACTAAGGTCCACTTGGAATTAAAGATGGCAAAATATGTCAAGAATAACAAGAAGGGCTTCTTCAAGTACATCAACATCAAAAAAAGGTTAGGGAGAATGTGGATTCATAGCTGATTAAGACAGATGCCCTGATGACAGACGATACAAAGAAAGAAGATTTACTGAATGCATTCTTTGCTTCAATCTTTATTTCTAAGTCCAATCCTCCAGGATACCAGAGCCTGGAGGCAACAGAGAAAGTCTGGAGAAAGGAAGACTTTCCCTTGTTTGAGGAGGATTGGGTTAAAGACCATTCAGGCAAATGTGACACAAATCCATCATCTTTGAAATTTCATGGAAAATAAGAGATGCACCTTAGGACTGGAGGAAAGCCAATGTCACTCCAGTCTTCCTGGGGAACCCGGGAAGCTACAGGCTGCCACCTCTAATATGAGGAAAAACTTTCCTTTGAGGTGACAGAGTACTGGAACAGGCTTCCCAGAGGGGTTTTGGAGTCTCCTCTGGAGACCCACCTGGATGCAACACCGTCCAACCTGCTCCAAGTGAACCTGCTTTACAGGGGGTTGGACTAGATCATCTCCAGTGGTCCCTTCCAATCTCTATCATTCTGTGATCCTTCCTTTTGACTGCTTAACATTTAAGCACTCTATAAACAATGAGGTTTTAAGTACTTCAATGGACTGTGACTTTGCCCTGGTAACTTCTGTTAGTTTCGATATTTTCTTTGAAAAAATAGTATTTATCTCTCCTCCATTGCTAAAAGGAAGATCTGCATACATTGGAGGAAAAAAAAAGTAATGAAATTAAAACTTGTGAGCTCTGCACCTGGCATACTTACCAAAGTGTAGGTGGAAATGTGTTCTATTGTACAAAATATCAGGGCAGGACAAAAACAGATTGCAAGGAAGTAGATTTTTCCATTTTATGAAACCAGGTAAAGTACAATTTTTTAAAAGAAACCTGGAATACTGATGTTTATCTAAGTGACTTTTTCTCAGCCTAAATATTTAAACTTGGCCTTTTCCACCCTTTCATTTTTCTTTTTTTTCCGTTTCAGAGATTCCAAACATCCTCTCAAAGATTAGGCTTACAGTAACACCTCTGTCATGGTACAGAGATGTTTTTCAAGACATGCACATCCCTCCTAACTGTGGCATAGATGAACTGGTATGCAGAGGTGCTCATCCCTTGTTGGGGAAGGAGACTGGGTATTACATGTAAATTAGGCATCTCTTTTCTGACCCAATATAAATGGCATGAATAATGAAATGTCAATAAGTGATAAGTCTTCCATAGGGTTAGAGTGAGATATCTGTCAGCAGTCCTAACCTCTTGTACAAACCTTTCTATAAAATGCCCTGCCAGTATTGCCCTAGATCTTCTTTTACTGAAAGCAGAGATATGTAATATGAAATGAATTATTTCCAACTTCAAAATGCAATGGTTATGACGAAGAAAAGAGTTTTTATTTGGATAGTGACATAGAGCAGTTACATGGTTATATCCCTCAGATGAGGGATATATATTTGTCAGGGATATATGTTTAACATTTTAAAAATGACCTGGATGATGAAACATCACTGGGTGTATTCACAAATTCCCAGTGTTAGAATTTGTGGTAAAAAAAAATGAGGTGATATCTTTACTTTTTTTCTTATACTTCTTCCCAGCCTGTTTCCACCCACATGTCCTATGTTCCTTTCTTTGTATTTTTCAAATAGGACCAAAAAAAAATTAAAAAGGGAAAGAAAGAAAAGTACAATGCACAAGATTAACACTGGCAGAAGAATAGACATGCATGACTGGTTGTTGGCAGTGTCTGTAATACAAAGCCCACATTTCTTCAGTGTACTTATTTCAGTATGAAAAATTGCATTCCATTTTCCTTTATGATTTTTTTTCTTTCAAATGTGGTAACATGTAAGTATTCCAAAAAAATTTAATTACATTTTGGCAGCTCATCGAACATAAGCACTCCATCCTAGATGGGCTTTTGGACTTCGCCCATACGACAAGACTGGCAGCCTAAAAAAAGATTCTCAGTCCCCTGATGTTTACAGGATTTAATAATTGTATTTTGGAAATCCATTCTTGCAGGTCATTCTCACAGCCTACAATAAAATATAGAGATATTTAGCTTGTCTCTTGGGATTTTAAAAGCCATATATATGGCTGAGGTTGTGACTTGGAGAGAAAATTCCCCCAGAATCTTCCAGTTAATCTGCTAGTATACATTTTGTTATTAAAATTTTTGGGGTGGGAAGGTCTTACAAGTAAAATCTACAGTTTCTGCCTTACAGGAACCTAGAATTTTATTTAGATTTTTCTACCTCATCCTGAAAATAGAAGTGCCCTGAATGGAGAATTGATTGGATTAATTTCTCTAAAGGAGTGGCACATGGCTTCAAATCTAAATTAAATTAATTCTCAGAATTTGTTCATATGATCTTTTGCCTCCAAATGGATGGAAATGTTTGTGTGACTTCAGCTACTGTGTCTCAAACTCAAAAAAGAGACACTGTAAATTTTCAGCTACAAATATCAGAACAATTTCAGAAATTTGGATTCAACTTTGTGTTTGTAGTAGGTAGTGATCAAGATCAAGTTTTACTTAAAGAAAAGTAAAGTTTTTTTCCTATCAATTTTTGAAAATCTATACCTTGATGGTAATTTCAGGAATACAAGAACTGAAGATTTCTTCCAGTATACATTAGTAAATATTTAATTGATCTATCAGAGGCAATTGTCCAATCATTATTGTTGTTTTGGAAGTTGTGTGAAGATATAAGCCACATAATATATTAATTTGAGGTATAAACAGAGATGTAATCACTTAGAAGCTGTAGTTTCACTTTTCTACTCCCAAATTTTTGCAGTTAGATATTCTTCCTGAAAATATCATAGCTCAGAATAAGTATGCTTATTCAATGCTGCTTTTGTATAAAAATGCAATTTCAGATTTTTAGAAAAGGTTTTGTTGGAGCACCAAAATTCCCCAATGTCAGTCTATAGTTCTCTGATTATTTTTTATTCATTATTTTTGTCTTGAATACACATAGGATGATTAACTTACCTATAACATGCTACCTGCTATAATACTGTTAGAGGCAGAGCTAGAGATACTGGTACCGTGAAAAAGGTCTGTCTCAAAACCTTGTGAGGGAGGTAAACTTTAATCAGGCCCAGGAGACATAGTCAAGAAGTCTATTTATGAAAGTTCCTAAATAATAGCCTGTGGGCAGAACTGCTTTGAAATCAAGACAGCTAAATTCATCACATGTATTAATGCACAGGCTGTTCTCAGGTACTGCATTAGTGGATGTACCACTTGAAAATAAACTGAGTGTGGGGTTTTTTCTTCTTTTCCCCTCTGTCTCGATAAAATGTTTAAATGGCTTTTGCATCCTATCTCACAGGAGTAAGGGCCTCTCTGACCCATACCAGGCAGAGAGGTTCCAGGCACTGTATTTGTCTCAGATTCCTTAAGAGTAAAAACCTCGAAGTGTTCAATGCCAATTACAGTGCTTATTAACCAAAGGTTTTCTCTCATTAAAGACATTTATGCTAGCAGTAAAAACTTCACGTTTATGTATGCAAGTAGATTTTCTTAAGTATATCTTTAACTGGATAATAGCTTTAATGAAACTCAAAACACCAGTGCTAGTTTTGGGAGGACATTTTTAGCATGCTTTGTGCAGTAGAGCTGACTGCTAAAGCTATAATTTCCTCTTGCTCACTAGCCTGCTGTGACACTGACAAGTGAATGACTCAAGCAACAATACCAAGAAGTTAGAAAAACAACGTTCAAGACCTACAGTTGACAAATGTCCCTGGTTTTTCTCCCAAGAGCTGTTCAGAACAGTGGAAGATGAACCTGAGTGCTTCTTACCCACTACAGATGAAAACAATCAGGGATCGATTAATAAATGGTGCTATTTTCCACAGCTGTGAGACTGCTATTACAAAAGGGATCGAAACATAGATCGACTCAGGAAAGACCACCTTGCTGGCTTGACAGGGTCACAAAACCACCAAGGAAGTAATTTATTATTGCTATTCATTAAAGAAAACTTATGGTCATATTTCTAATTACTTTTCTTACTTAGGACTGCTAACTTTCTCACAGATTGGTTGTCCCTTGTACTGACCTCTGTATAAAATCGATTTATATTTGCATTTTTTTGTGCTCATTATGGTGAAACATAACACAGACTGAAAATAAAACGTCTTTCTCTGTAAAAGCAGGCAAGCACTGAAAACACTGATGACAAAGGTTTGGTTTTTCTCTTTTTTTGTTTTATTGATTCTTTCACGTATTCTTGCAAAATTCATATATTATGATGATGCTTACCATGTAGTTGCTATGGGAAGCTTCAGAAAAAATGAAGCCAACATAATATGCAAGTTATTCCAAGAACTAAGAAAGTGTGTTTATTTTTTTTTCCTTAAATGTTTTAATTACTAAGGATCACCAAAAAATTATTTTAAAGCAAACATCTTTATCTCTTTTTCTTGATGTTGAACTATCCAGTTATCCAAAACTCTTTATTTAAATGAAAAAATGAACCAACACAATGAAGTTTGGAGCTAAATATGGATTAAGCTAAATCTGTTCATGTCTTTTGATGGAAGATTAGTGTTTGCAGAGTAATTTTGTTCACAGAATTAAGATTAGTTTCTTATTTGAATACTAACTTTTGTCCAAACCTGATCTCTTCTCATAAGGCACAAAGTCACATATTTAGCCCTGTTCCTAGCTCTATTATCTTTAAATTCTCAAAGACAGCTGTCAGCTTTGTCAGGGATCCTATTCTAAAAAACATACTGGCTGGGGTACCTTTTAATAACAACAGAAACATTTAACATTGCTGGTAAAACATCATCCTGAATTGTTATCCATATACTCCAAGGAGAAAGACTGTTAAATTCTAAGTGGTTCGAGGTTATGATTGTCTATCTTTTTCAAGGGATTATATTTAACCAGTGATTTGAAACAATACAGTTGGAGAAAATCTCCTCATTGCATCTTTGCCTTCCACATCTGTTTTAAATACATCTATATAGTGATCATTTGAAATAGGGCAACTAAACAAATCACATTATTAAGAAAATGTAAAATAAGAGAAAATTCATAGTAGTTTGGAGGGAGATAAGACAGTATCTTTGTTTTGAGACCAAGACTGACAAATAAAACTAGATGTGGTTTTGCATGACTGTAGGGATTTGACAACAATAACCACTGGCCATGTATTTATATACATTGTACAGAGGTACTTGATTTAGCAGTTAAGAAAGATAAATACATCCTGGGCTGTATTATCAGAGGCACAGCTGGTAAACTGAGGAAAATGGTCATCTCCATTCATTCAGCATTTATTAGTTCTATACATCTAGAGTACTGCATCCAGTTTGGATCTTCCAATACACGAAAGACATAACAAAACTGGACCAAGTGCAATTTAGGGCCACTACCGTGGGGACTTGGTGCAGTTTCCCTGTGAGAAGATGATGAAGGAGATGGTCTTGTTCATCCTGGAGCAAGGACAGCTTTAGGTACAGCAAACAGCAGCTCCCCTGCATGAGTAGGGAATGGAGAAGATGGAGCCAGGCCCAGCACAGTGGCACAAGATGGGACAAGAGAGACAAAGGAAATAAATTGAACCAAGGGAGGTTCTCACTGGTATAATGACAAGCCTTTTCCCCACAAGGACACTCAGTCCATGACACAGGCTGCCCAGAGCTATTGTGAATTCTCTCTCTGTGCTTGGGAGTAGATAAGTCCCAGATCAACCATGTCTGACCACATACTTTGTGGTGATCTTGCTTTCAGTAGGAGTTTGAACTGGGGATCTCAGGGTCCCTTTCAACCTGAATTATTCTTTTATCCTCTGAAGTAACAGCAGACACTTAAAGTAGTCCTAAAATGTGATTGTATTTTATTTGCTGTTTCATGTGCCATTTTATTATCTTACTGACCTAAGTTTATGATTTTGACAAATCAGTGAATTCAGCTATTCCAAAGAGATCTGATTCTTCTCTTAGCTATACTGGTGATGAATATGCAGCAACTCGATTGAATGTAACACTTGAAAACATTATTTGAGAGCCTGGAAGCTTTATATAATGACCATCAGAGATAAGAGCAGAATGTAATCTTCAGATTGTAGCACTGACTATGACTAAAGGGATTTGTGCTATGTAAACAGAAAGTCAGAACTTTGTTTCTTCATTCACTATAAATCATGATGAAAAGCTGATGAGTGAATTATGGATCTTTCTCTTGGTACTTTTTTTTTTCCATGAGGAGAACAGCAAACACAGCTGATAAAATATTTTTGGCAGTATGTTAAAATTGCCACAGCTCTAATGATTTGTATTCATAGTATAGTCTTAAACTACCAGTAGCTATAATTCATCATATTTCTAATTTTACAGAGGCACAGATGGCTGTCCACTCTAGTGGTCCCAACATTACTGAGTTAAACATGGAATAGCATGATTGATTAAAAGTTGTAATCAGACATTACTCCTTGTAATTGTGATTAATATGAGTTTACTATTTCTGACAATAATTACTTTTATTCTTTCTTTTTAACAGAGAGAACAGAAAGTAAATATATTACAGGCTTAAAAAAATCAAGACTTTAGAGCCAAATGAACAATTAGTTTTAACTGCAAAAAGAGAAAACTGCTGTTCATACTTTACTTTTCGGGTGTTTTAGGGATTCCTGTTATCCTTTTGATACCAGGTGGCTGTTTTTTCGAGATGAGCCATTGTTTCCTGTGGGAAAGGGACAGCTAATAATATACTTGTATAATATTCTCTATACCATTAAAAATTTTTTTTTGTATTCTTACCCTTTCAGTAGTGCCTAGTAAAATGATTTTTTTAATGAATGTTGGGCAATCCTTTGAAGTTAAAAAAAATTTATATTGCCTGAGGCAGTGAAAAATTAATGGACTGATTTCTATTAATGTATTTTGGATTCATCAGAAACACAGTTAATGGGTTAATTTGGCTTTGAGCCAGGCCATTGTTTCTTTCATACAGGATCCTCATAGTTGAGCATAAATCAGGCCTGTATTGTGATAAAATCCTTGACTTCCTTGGCTCTCTTTTCTTTGGAAGACCTCGTGAAGTTTACATTTAAATTGATACCATGTCTCTATAACTTAATTTGCTTAAGGACTGGGTTTACATTACAAGGTTTTGAGAGCAGGTGAGCTCCAGGAGTGGTTTCGGTAAGAAGACACCCCAAGATGCCCCCATGTCAGACACAGACAGTTTAATACCAAGGTTTGCAGTTCCTTTGGGCGTGTCATCAGATAGAGGACCACATTTTGTTGCAAATGTGATTCAAGAAGCTAGTTGGATTTGGGGGATTTCTTGGGATCTGCATACCCCTTACAGACCCCAAGCAAGCGGTTAGGTAGAATGCAAGAATGGAACACTTAGAGCACAAATTAGCAAAATTTGTCAAGAGACATCCATGACATGGGTTCAGGCTCTGCCTATAGCTCTACTGAGGATCCGCATACAGCCGAGGTGGAGAGACATCAGTCCCTATGAAATATTGTATGGCAGGCCATATCAAATTCCACATGTTCCGGGTGAAATTCACATGAGGGAGAAACTTGATTTGCAAAGATATCTAATGGCTTTAGGTTCCACTTTACAGAAGCTCCAGAATTACATCATGTTATCCAGACCCACAGGGCTGGACACACCT
>VYXC01001932.1:707526-765125 GCA_013397175.1 Platysteira castanea | reverse complement strand
CGTAAAGTCCAGTTTTTTTCTTCTCTTAAGCACAATTTAAAGGTACAGAAGGCACAGGAGTCATGTCTAGGCATAGAGCAGTGATATAAGATACTGATACTAACACCACAAAGTCACCCCATAACACCTGGAATAAAGAATTGTTTATAATTTTGTTTATATACGATTGTTAGATATACTGTCGTTTAACACATTATTAGTAGATATTTAGAATATTTAGAATAGAGTCTCGACAAGGTCTTGTCAAGCCTCTAAAGGAGGGAAATGATGCCTTAGGTTTTAACTTTTATACTTTTCAAATTCTGTATTGCCTAGTGTGTAATTCTGAAGTTCCTTGCAGCTTGTTAGCTGCTCTCTTAGGCCAGATTGACACAACAAAGCTTCTCTGAGCTTGCTTTTCAAGGACACTCAGGCTGTCCTAGGTGTAAAGGTGTAAACTATAGCCGTGAGAGAGGTGGAGAAATTGAAGAAATTACATCATTAGCTAAAGTTTTAATTGGTGAATTTATGCTGATATGCAAATGGACTAAACCTATAAAATTGTGAAGAACTTGTGACTTGTCGTCCATCTTGTGGTCCATTTTGGAAGTAGCCTCTGGCTCCCCAGGGGTTTACCTTTGAAGGTCTTTCAAATAAGGCCTACTTTTAAGGCCTACTTACTCCTGTCTAGTCTCTGTTTCTAGGCAGCTGGAATAGGCATCACATCCAGTTCCAAATCCAGCTAGACAAATCTGAGCCCAACAGTGACAGTGGTGGTGCCTCTGTCTAAACATATTTAAGAAAACGTAAGAGCACTGCAGAGCAGCTGTGAGATAAAGGAGTGAAAAAATAAATGAGAAACAGCTCTGTAGACACCCAGGTCAGTGAAGAGTGAAGAAGGAGAGGAAGGAGGTGCTCCAGGCACCGGACCAGAGATTCCCCTGCAGCCCACGGAGATGTAATGGTGTAGCAGAGATCCACGTGCAGCCTGGGAAGGATATCTCTGAAGCAAATGGTTATGCTCTGAGGGAAGCTGCAGACCATGGAGATCCTATGCAAGAGCAGACTCCTGGCAGGAACTGCAGCTCATGGAGAGGAACCCATGAATGAACAGGTTTTCTGGCAGGAACTGTGACCCTGAGAGGTACCCATTGTGCAGCTGTCTGTACCTGAAAGGAATGTATCCTTCAGACAGAACTCATGCTAAAACTGTGGGAGGCACCCCATTCTAGAACAGGGAAAGAACATGAGAAGGACATGGTATGGCAGAATACAGTTTGTTCATTTTTATAACCTCAGTGAAACATCTTCATTCCCCATCTTTCCTTCTGAAACAAGATCTAGTCTTTCAACAAGCTGAGGGATGCAGGCAGTGAAAACAAAAGAAGGAAGCTAAACATGATTTTTGGGCAAAGAGTTCACAGAGAAGTGTTGCTGTTTCCCAGCATCTCTTGTACTGCCTTTGACAGACAGATCTTATGAAGCCCAAGGCAGAACGCAGAGTTGCTTCCCTCGAGTAGAATACTTACAGCAGGCCTCTTTGGTCTTGTTACCACTGTTTCTCCAAAGGTGAAACAGGCAAGTATGGCTCTTTCCTTGGCTGCAGGTTAAATTTTTTCTTACTTTACTCATAATGGTAAATTCTTCTTATTTTACTGTCCCTATGTCCCCCTCTTATTTTAATCTTCCAAGAATAATATTTCCTTTTTTTTCTTCTTATACCACTATAGTGATGCTGTTGTTTTCTTTATGTGGATGCCTTTGACTAAGCAACTAATTTTTTAAGAAAAATAACAAATATTTCTAAGGAAGAACTTGTAGCATCTATATTTGTAGAATTTATATTTATAGAATTTAGCAGAAATTCTCTTTCTGATTTGTTAAAAAAAACCAATTTTCTTCTATATTTTCTGTTTAACAAGAACACTGCATATTATCTTAAGTTTTAATTTCAAATGGATGATACTTTCTAAGACCAATGATTCTACTAAATTAATCACAGCAGAAAGATGGATGGTAAGACATCATGTGTAGAGAAAGGCTGGGTGTTAAGACTTCAGTGGCTGTATGCAACTTTTCCCAAAAGATGATCAGTCCTCCATAATTACAGCTGGTATGTGCTGTATCACATGGTGTTGAAAACTGATATCATGAGAGATGGCTAATTGGCTATTTGATTAATAGCTCTCCACCAGACTCCATCTGTAGTGATATTTAGCCTACTGTTCACAAAGCTGGCTGAGGCTTACTTCACCACAACCTATCTGAACATCTACATGGAGCAAAATCATTACACAGTGAAAAAACAGTTATGATTGAGCAAAGGGTGTCAAGTATATGCAGCCACTGTCAGAGGGTCATAGTTCTTTGCCACTGACTTCAAAGTCTTTTTGCAATGGTGCAGTGACTAGTTTCTCTTTAAAGGCAAATATTTCCAATTTCTTGCATTGTAAAGAAAAAAGAAAGAAAATATCCATAACAAGCAAAAATCCTCTCCAAAACCACAGTGCTAGATAAGTTTATAATAGGAATGCTGAAGTACCTCTGAATTAACCAAAATGAATGTGAGAAGGGCAGTAATATGGAGCCAGCTGCAACCCCAGAAGCAATGCAATAAGAAAGTTGCCTGTGGCCCCAGCCCCTTTTTTATGTACCCAGAGACAAGTATAGTTGAGCAGGAAGTTGTCTGTGCATTGCAGTATCCAGGTTTTGATAAGTGTTTTAACAAGGTGGCATAGGATGCTAGTTAAAATGAAAACCAGGACCTAACGGTCTCTTATTACAGCCACTAAACAAGTGGGAGGGAATTCAGTGAACTAGATCTACAAATATTACGTTCTACATATATGCCTTCTTATCCTGATGATTTTGTTTGTTTGCAACACATATGTTAACTTGGGAAAAATAACAATGAAGTAAAAAGAAATAACCTATAAAACACTATTGTCAGAAAAGTAAGCTGCAAAGAATAAAACACAGAGAAATTTTGAAGATTATGGATTATCTTAATTGGGGAGTTTTTTGTATGAGACCGGTGTCTTAACAGGTCTGTCAGTGGTAGTCAATATAAAAATGGTAACATGCTTGTATATTTGTATTACCTCTTTTAGAAAGTAGAGACATGTATTGAAACTGTTGTAAATTGCTCCACAAGGAACCATCAGCAGTGCCCAGCCTACAAAGCACCTACAAAGCAAGCTTTATATGCTTGAATCTTAGCAACTAACTCTATATACTTATTAGCTACCCTTTTGAATTCTATAGCTCTCCAACAACACTAAGAACAACAAAATCCAAACTGGATTTCATACAGTTTCTTTACAGTTGACCAAGACATGGATACTGAGAAAATATTTGCAGAGGCACAGTGCAACAGTCTTACAGGACAAGTCCTTCTGGATAGAGAGTCTATAGAGAGGCAGTAAAAAAGGCTGATCCACATGAATCCAGCTTTAAAGTTAAGTCTTTAAGACCTAACCCATCCATTCAAGTCACAGAAATACTGCTGTTTCTCACCTAATAAAGAACAGCTCCTGGTACAATGTTGTACACTTTAAACATATGTAGGGAATAATTCCTTCCTAAATATATAGGCTGCTTTGACAGTGTACACAGAAATTCCAGCAGCAGTAACGCAGGAAAAAAAGCAGCACATCCAACTGGACCTGCAATAATTCTCCATCTGATGCCTAGTAACTCTATGAAGCAGGTGGCAGATAAAATTTTGTACATTTACATATCTTTATTAAGGTTAATATTATCTATATTAAGATTTACATATCTATTTAATTGAGGATAATTAAAGTGAAAGCTTTATTCTTCTGAAGAATCACATTCTTATCTTTTACCTACTTCTCCCAGTGGATAGTGTATTTTGTGAGTATTTAACAAGGTTGTTGCAACTTTAGAAAATATCCCATCTCTAATTCCTTAATCCCTGATTCCACCAGAAGAATTTTTATTCTAATAGTGTAAATTTATAGTTTAACATAAACTGTAATTTCATCTTTTTTTTTGAAAAGTATTATCTCTATATATAAAGATGTATACATGAATCTATATGAAACTCTACTAAGCAAGACAAACTAACAGGAAGTATTCCATGTGTGCGTGATTTACAGTATTTGTGATCTATGTTATGTTAAAAATGCTGCTGCATCTTTCCTTCTCTTATCAATAGTACAGCCTAAGACACTGTGAGTGTAACTATTTTCAGCACTGTTTTCCTGCTTATTGTATATGGACAACGGAAGAATGTATAAAGAAAAGCAGATACCACAGCTGTCTCATATTTTTTCAATTAAGTGCTTCAGTATTTTTCAGTATTTTTCATTCTGTTTTCTGTGAAGTTAGGTGCTTTTTCCAAACATACAAAGGAACAGCTTGCAATACTCGAAAAAAGAAACCAGTAAAAAGAAAGAAAATTGTTGTATTCTTCATGCCTTTGAAGCTATATTCTAGTTAAAAGACTTATTGAAAGAAGCCCCAACAAACCAGACAGAATTATTTGCTTCTAGAACATATTTTGAATTCAGTTAAAAATCTATAGTTTTTTGCCTCTTGTATTTTTATACCAAGAATGCAAGTAAATGATTTCCTGGCAAATGAAGTTTCATTCTGCAAGACTTTCTAATTTTCAAAGAAGAATTAGATTTCTATTAGAAAAAGGAGGTGTGAACTACTGATTGTAGAAGAAATTTGTATGCTTTTTTCTTTTTTCTTTTTTTTGTTTTTGTTAGAATGACACTATCTTTAGTAAGATTTCTTAAATAATATATACATAGAAAATAACAGTTTGAGGGTTTTTTGAAGTGCATATAGCAGTTAATGACTTAGAGGCATTGGAATGAAAACCAGGCCTAAGCAAGATTTACCATGTATATTTTCACAAGTCTAAATTAATATCATAGCCATCACTAGCATTGGGGATTTTGCAATAACGCCTGTTCTAGACAGCTGAGTTTGCCAAGGACTTTGAAAAGTGTTTCAATATTAAGGATTAAACAAAGGAAGACATTTGATAAAGACCCATATCTTCAGAGTAGAGGACTGAAATGTTGGAAAATATCAAAGAACACTGTCATACAAAAGAAAATAAGGGGGGGAATTACAGCATGAGTAATAATGTAACAAAATACTGTGTCACTTCTTTGGTTGAAAGATGGTGACAGATATGTGAATTTATTATGATTAATTTAGGATAGCCTTGTATCCACTGCAATCTTATATGTTTCCTAGTGTTGTATACACATGCATGTAGTGCATGTAGGGAGGGGCATGCAAATCACGTAAATGCAAGTAAGCCACTGGAAAATAACCACAGTATTACAGATGAAATGAAAGAGTGTCCTATAGGCTTTGCAGAGTAGCACCTCCAAAGGAATCAAACTCATCAAGGGTTTTCTCATACAGCTCTCTGCTGACAGCTGTGCTGTTCACAATCTTTTTCCCAAAAACCCCTGCAGTTTCATTCAGACAGAGTCCACTGTGTAAGAACTTTCAGTCACTAGGAGTACACATACTATTATGTCCAGACCTGTTTGACTTATTCATCAATGGCTTGGATGAAGGGGCACATGCCTCTGCAGCAAGTTTGCTGAGGATACAAAGCAATGAGGAGTGGCTGATACCCCAGAGTGCTGTGCAGCCCTTCAGAGGGCCTCACGACATTGGAGAGATGGACAGAGAAGAACCTTCTGAAATTCAAGAAAGGCAAATGCAGGGTCCTACACGTGGGGAGAAATAACCCCACGCCCCAGTAGAGGCTGGGGGCTGACCTGCTGGAAAGCAGCTCTGTAGAGAAGGATCTGGGGATCTCGGTGGACAAGAAGCTGTCCAAGAGCCATCATTGTGTCCTGGGGTACATTAGGAAGAGCGTTGCTGGTAGGTTGAGGGATGTGATCCTGCTTCTCTACTCAGCCCTGATAAAGTTGGTACCTGGAGTGTTATGTCCAGTTCTGGGCTTCCCAGTACAAGAGACATACGGACCTCCTGGAGCAAGTCCAGTGGAAGGCTACAAAGATGATTAGGGGACTGGAGAATCTCATTTGAGTATAGGCTGACGGAGCTGGGCCTGTTCAAATTTGAGAAGAGATGACTGAGATGGGATCTTATCAATGCACAGAAACATCTGAAGAGAGGCTGTTGAGGATGGACCAGGCTCTTCTCAGTGATGCGAAGCAATAAAACAAGAGGCAACAGGCAGAAACTGATGCACAAGAAGTTCTACCTGAACATGAGGGAGAGCTTGTGTTGCTGTGGGGTTTCAGCAACATCCCCAGAAGACAGGTTTGGCCCGTAGAAGAATCAAGGAGATGATATTTCCATAGATGTTTTCAGATTTTATTCCCCCTGGCTGCACAAGGCCAGGGTTCAGCACAGACCGATGACAGAAGCCCCAGGAATCCTGGGACAACCACAGTTTTTGGGGTGGGCGGACACCAAGGGCCAGTAGGGGATAAGATTGCATGAGGGAGCCTGGAAACCCCATAGACCATGCTGGGGCCCATCCCCCCAGAGGTCAGGGGGGTGCCCGGGGGGCACCTCCACAAGCTTCTTTATTGTTTAAGTGACTGTGCACTGGAACAGGTTGCCCAGAGATGTTGCAGAGCCTCCCTCACTGGAGTTTTCAAGAACTATCTGGACACAACCCTGTGCAATGTGTTCTGGGATGACCTTGCTTCATCAGGAATGTTGGACCAGATGATCCACTACGGTCTCTTCCAACCTTATCCATTCTGTGATTAACACGCCAACATCCCAAAATGCCCAAATAATAGTGATTTATAGTGATTTTTAACTTTATTTATCTTCTTGCTTTATTTGCCTTTGTTATTTTACCATTAGAACACAGGAGAAATAGGAAAAAATGGTGAAATGAGAATCAGTAAAAACAAATTGCTTCAAGAAGAAGCCTGAAGGGCTGAAGAGCTATACAATGATGATAAAAATGTCATCACTTTTCAATAAGTACGTCTGTCCACTGGTAATGTTAACTGGCCTCAGTTTTCTAGAGATCTTGGAAAATGTGAGGAATATCCTCAGACAAGAATTGTAGTCTTTAAAAAAATTTATAATTAATATTAATTCTGAGTGGTTGACATCACATAATATAACTCTACTGAGACAAGAGAAGACCTAACCTTTAAGCTTGTAGTTTTTTGAAACAAAAGCCAGAGAGAAAACTCATTCTTGTATTTAATCCTTGGCAATCATTTTTCATCAGTTTCTCAAGGACAATCTGGCACTGCAGCATGAGATCCAAAAATTTTATTTCTTTGATTCTGACCTAGCTATGAGTTTCCTGATAGTAATTTCACTTACAGAAAAAAGGGTTGCAGATAATACATATTTTAGTGCTGAGAATTCTACCAAGGTATTACATTTACATTGATTCTCCAACTACTTTATTTGAGTAGATGAAAACATTTCATGGGATTCATTATTTTTTTTTCTTCTTGAATTCCTTCTTAACTCTTCTGAATTCCAAGTGAACTTTATTTTGAAAGATTGGGGACTGTTTGTTTTTAATATGTTACATTTTTCCTATGTTTCACAAAGTAAAATCTTCCTGAGAAATCAGAAATCATGTAGAAACAGAAGCACATGAAAATGAATATATTCAAATAGGTCTAGAAGAACTCTGCAGCACCTTGTGAAAATACAGGGTAACAAGAAACAAAAAATATTTTTCCATCTTTTCCTCTACTCAACTGCCAATCACTATTACAGCCCAGTTAAAGTGATTTCCACTATTACAAGTTGTACTGTGTCCAGGTGGAAAGCTGCTAGCTTTCTTAGTAACAGCCCATCTGGTGCTGTATTTTGGATTTATAGCTAAACCAATGTTGGTAACACAACAGTATTTTGATTGTTACTGAATAGTGCTTGCACAGCATCAAGGTGTTTTTTTCCCACACTGTGGCTTCCCAGATTGAGGCTACAAGTGGGCCAGAAATTAAGGGGCACTGCCAGGACAGATGACTAAAATCAGCTAAATGGATATTCTGTATCGTGTAACATGATCAGCAACAAAACCTTAGTTGAAGGAAGAAGTGGAGGGACTTTTGTTTTCCAAGATGATTACTGCTCAGTCACCATCTCACTTGGGAAAGGCTGTGACTTTGCACCCCTTGCACCCCCAACATACTCCACTATCTTTATCTCAGCCCCCAAAGGTTTGGGGATTTGTAATTGTTTATGGGCTGGCTGTCTTTTTTTGTTTGGATGGGTATTTTTTTTCTTTTGGATTTTTTTTTCCTTTTCTTCTTTCTATTCCTCTTCCTGCTGGGAGTCAAAGGAATGAGCAAGCAGATGTACGGGTGATTAGCTGCTGACTAGTGTTACCCCTCAACACAGTCTTAAGTTCCCAAGCTCTGCTCTGACTGGGGAGCACACATATCAGGCTGGCCTGAGCTCCTTTCAGCTCCTGACTCAGGTCCAAGTGCCTGTTACCTCCCCTGTCGGAGCTCAGATGGTGCCTCTGAGGAAGCAGTTCACTGTCCAACAAACGAGGGCCCCTGGGGAAGGCTGTGAGGGCTTTGCACCTCATCTGGGAGCAGGAAGCAGGCAGCAGCCTGGAACAAGAAAACAAATAATCTCAAGGAAATGCCAAGACTGAGGATGAAGGGAATGTACCATCAGTGATGTACATCTCCCTGTGTAGGTCCCAGGGCAGTAGGAGCTTTCTGTGACACCCTCACTTCTGATCGATGAAGATCACCCCACTGACACTCGGGGAGAGAGCATGAGCTTGGCAGAACGAGTAACCAGCAAGATAGGTAAATAAAATAATTTTAACTTTAATGCTGATGAGGCTATTCCTGATGCGGACTATTAAAATGAAAATATAATAGGAATACCAAAGTAACTTCACATATGTAATGTGATCTCTTTTGGTCATGAAAAGAACTAGTAACACTGCTACCATTAGTCTCTGAAATTAAGATTCCAGGAATGGTAAGAGAAAAATGTTTCTGCTTCAAGCATAGCAAAACTGGACATAAGTGATAACATTCCTGCAATGAAAATATTTCAAAGTAGCATTTCTAGGAATCAAATCATCATACAGATGTCAACTGAGATTTTGCCTCATACCTTATTTGTTAAACTAAACGCATCTTTTTAGACTTCATTTTTCTGGTATTAGGAGGAAAAAAAAATGTATTTCCAGGTAACATTATTGTGTTGGTAGATACTTAGGATAAAAAAGGAAAAAACTCCCAATGAGAGGAAAAAGGTGTCTATCTTAACTAAAAGGGTTATGAATTTCTGCAAAACATTACATTAAACAGTAGTCTGATGTGTAACAAGGATATTGTCCTTTTAGATGTTCTTAGTCATCCACTGAAACTGTTGAGATTTAAGTGTATATCTAAGTGGATAACTAAAGTACTCATGGTCTACATTCCTGATTTAATATTTCAAAAATTACATCACTATATATTGCCGTTCCTTGCATTGGACTGCAATAAAACAAGCCATTGAGGCAATAGTTATGATAGATATCCATTATAGATGGAATATTATGTCAATTATAGATGATAATAAATAATTATATTATAAATTAAAAGCCATGTCTTATTATGCAATCATAAAAATGCCTGTCGACACTGCAGCTACTGATTTAGTACTGGCTTATGGGGCAAGGGTAGCTGGAAACACAAAATGCTTAAGAAAAAGAACCCCGATTTAATACATTTACTGGTCTCTAAGTTTGTTCTTTTTTTTCTGAGGCATAATAACGAGTATTAGAGGAGACGAGGCTTGCATCCCTTCAGTTAAGGGTCTGGCAGTATTTCCTGGAAATACAGCACCCTGGGCTTTGTAGGCTTATAATGCAGCTTCAGAGATCCATATTGTGTTAGAGCTTTTATGAGCTATTTTGTGTAGGGGGAAAAATGATATGCAGATGCCACCAGCACATGAAAAAAGCAGTTAATGAAAACTCCAAAGCTGAGTCCAGTGCAGTAAACCCAGCAAATCCTAAAGCATGTTAATATCAGAGATAAGCAGGTAAACCAATTTAGCTCCTTCTAACATGTTGCATATACAGCAGCTATATACAGTCCAACTCAATAACATCATGGCTGAACTGGCTAATTACTAAGAAATAGCAAGAGTAAACAAACTGCACCATTACCTGGTGATTTCTGCAAGTCAAAGAGCTGATTCTCACTGCTTCCTTTACAACCTCCAAAATAAAGTCATTATCAAGATGTGCTATACATTTCTGTACAATAAATTAATTCATATGACTTTGAAAGTTAGTCATCTAATATTTCCTCAGCCTCAGAGAGGCCACTATTATTTTGGACAGTTTGATTTTCAGTAAAACACAGGAATTAAAGTAGTAGTCTCCTTATTTTTAATTACACTCATTTAAAGAAATAGGTTTTGCCTGTGAACCTTAAATTTAAGGAAACAATTGGTAGTCTTCACACAAGAAACTATTAGTGGAGTAACTAGCAAAATATCAAGAATTCTCCTCTGCCCCTGCTGCTTCTTTTACAACAAAGCTTAAAAAGCTAATATATGAAAATATCAGTAACTTTAAAAAAAAAATTTGTATTATAGATACTTCAAAACTCTAAGTATAAATATTTAGCAAAACTTTGATTAAACTTTCAGAGTTCATCTACAATCTGCCTTTAAAAAGGCAGTTTAATCTCTCCATCTTCGCATTTTAAAATGGCAGAACTCATTTATACAGTGGAGGGAAACAATTTCTATATTTTCTATTGATTATTTTTTAAAATTCAAATCCATATTTCTAAAGAACAGAATGCAAAGAACAAAAAAATTACTCATAACCATTTTTTCAGCCCTTAGATTTCAGAAATCATGATCCAGGCCACTAGGGCAATGGGATAGGTCTTAGAAATCCTGGATGCAACAGAAAGACATGGAAAATATTTTTCAGTTCTGGTTTGTTTTCAGCTTTCATTAGAGTTCTTTAGTTTCTCAGTCACTGCAGAGCCCCAAACCCATCCTTTGTTTTCCACTGTTCTCCTTGATTCAGACAGCCAGGATGCAAAGGATGAAAAGATGTAACAAAAAATAAATTCCCAACTCTTTTACATTCTTTGGATTCTCCTAAGTTAGTTCTTAGGAAATGCTTATAAAAGGATAAATTCCTATACTCAGTAGAAGTTATACATCAACTTCAAGAAAGAGTGCATTTCACTCTTCTCTAATTTCATAGCCATCAGTATCAAAATTGGCAACAAAACTTTGCTGTCCCAAACTGAAAAAGACTTTTCTCTATTACAAAAATGAGCAAAGAACAAAAGGTAAAAAGAACCTAAAGGGATTTCTTCATGTTCGTGGGTTAGAGAGAACATCTGAATATAGCTGGAGAACTGAAATTCAGCTCTTTGAGGTAGAGCAGACAGCTATCAGTGTGGGGTTCCTACTCTCTTCCATACCAACTTGCATATAGGAACACAGTACTATCATTCACCTATTCTACATCATCATTACTCTAAGATCTCAAAAAAAACCCAACCCAAAATACAAAACAAACAAATAAAACAAACAAACAGAAAAAACCAACGCCCCTCAAACAAAACAAAAACACCACAACCAAAAAAATAAGCTATTAAGACCCTTTAAACCCTCTGAGAGTTACCAAGATTTTCTTGTGCTATGATATGCCTCAAACCAGGAATTCAAGTGTTTTCTAGATTTTCTAGTGTATACAGAAGTAATCCATGGAGCATCCTCCAAGCAAATAGTTGTTTTCCATGTTTCCCAATACCTAGAGACATTTTTAGCACATTCCTTTGGCATCACTCATACGACTCGTATAGATTTAGGCATTTTAGTTTTCATTTTACTTTCAAGAATGTCTGTTGACAAGTAACTAAGAAGCAGTTCAAACTCTGCATGCTTTTCACTTTATCATCTCAACTTGGCTGAAGTAAAGCGTGCACATGAAATATTTATATTACATACCAGAAATGCTTCCTGCAGGGAAACAGCAGAAGATTGGGTTCAGTACTGGCATGGTTCTATAGCACTTTACAAACATAACTTTCACTCCTACTACTAGAGGCCAAAATCTCAGGCACTCAGCCTTCCATTTTGTTAAACACACCTGTTATTTACTTAACTTACAGCAGTTAATTCTGGTATGAAAACTAATAAGTCACTATAAGAAAGAAAGTAAGACAAAGTTTGTGAGAGACCATTTACTCGGACATCTATCCTTTCAGGGAGCAGCAAGGACCAGCATCTTCCTAAGAGCTGGGAAGCCAACGGGGATATCACAGCTGGCAGGGACAGAAGCCAGAGCCTCATCTCACGTTACTCAACCAAGAGAAGCAGGACAAAGCCTGAGATGGTGGCTCAACCCAAAGCCCAGACTGCAGGGCAACAGCGCAGTGATGAGACAAGCCTGAGGTCAGGCCATAGGCCATAGTCAGGATCATGTGCATTGGACCTGCCAGGCAGAACCAAGGTCAAGCCAGCCACAGGTCCAACTCCAGTCCCAAGGTTCCAAAACCCAAGCACAACTGAGCAACCACAGTACCACAGCTTACAGAGAGAGGAGAGGCCCAGGGCAGAGCTTAAATAGAGCTCCTGGCCCATGGCTGTGGGTGGAGTCCTCAGGTGAGGCTGATTGGGGTCATTAAGCCTAACTAACACACTCACCAACCTGACACATTCACTGTCTATCCGTCTAAAAGGTTTTCAATATGTACTTGTACTGTAGTGTCTGACCACTTCAAATGCACATTATTAGAGATTTTTGTCAAGATTTCAGAGCTCTTTCTGCTTTTCATGGAGTGAAGTTTGCATTCTGGATTTTTTATACATTATCAATTTCTGATTGGCCTACCCTTTTCCTGCTTTATTTTTTGTTTTGTTTTGTTTTGTTTTATTTAAATTGTGAGTTTGTTTTGGTTGTTGTTAAGAACACATAGAATTCACTTGATAATCCATTCTTTTTTTGCACTTCTTTTCACTGTAAATTAAAAAAAACCTGGTTCAGTCAAGCCTGATACACCAGGCTGGAGCTATGACACTGCTAAAAGGCTTCAGGGATTAACATCAGTTTTGGAGACATACATACAGGCTATACTATGGCCACAACAGCCCCAGGAATAAAAGGTCCTTTCTAATTGATCTATGAATGTAGTAAAACCAACAAACAGCAAGGCTAAAGGGAATCTTATTTTCCTGAGCAGTCAAAACCCCACAGGATACACAGAATCAGAGAGAAAACTGACAGTAGCTTTTAGATTTCTGGCAACTGCTGTGAGCCAAACAGCTGCTGCTGACAAACCAGGGAATACAGTATCTCCCTTCTGCCCTAGTATCCCATATCTCAGCTGTAAGGTACAGCTGCACAGTTATTTCCAGGTGGAAATGCGTGTGCTCTGGATGTATTCTGAGCCTGAAGGATGGGATAATTTCCAAACCAGAAGACATGTTGCCAGGTAAGCATGATCTCGAGCTATTAAGCCTTGCTGACAAGCTGCACATGAAACACAAGTAGATGCCCCAAGGGTAAGGGTTGAATTTTTCCTCTCCTCCTGCAGAGTACTGTATGGATTTACGTCTAATTCCCAGTTCTTCATATGTACATTGTCTGCATCTGTATGTTGATAGGACAGCTGTTTTCAGTGTTTTAAGGATGTTTAGACCTTCCTCAAGTGAATTAATGCCAGTGTCAAGTACAGAGATTCTTGATTCATAATATATATCAAGAAGGTAAAATGTCTAGTCCATTACTTGTTTCCAGAATGCATTTGCACATTCATCCTCAGGAAAGGATTAAAAATTCCTACATATGTAGGTATTTTCTATTCTTTCCTACGACTAAGCTGTCGAATAGCAGAAGCTGTTCAAGTTTTTGAGAGGAAAGAGAAAAAAGAAATGTTTTAATGTAGATATGGAAAAGAAAACAAGCCAGATGACTCAGATAATGGTAAAGAAACATGAGAAATGGATAAAGGATGAAATTGCTGTGAAACACTTGAACCAACAAAGTAAATGTTTATAAAATGTTTAACTGCTTTTGTAGTTTAAGGTACGTGATTTACTTCTATTAAATGAACTTTTTGAGTAGCAAAAATAATTTTTCAAGAACAGTCTTGCCTATGCTGCCAGGTTTATTGTTATACTCATAATGTTTGGTGGTTTTCCTGAAGGTGTGGATTCCAACATTATTACATTTCATGAGACTCAGTTTTAATTTAAAAATAAAAAATATTTTTATTGGTCTTGAGTTTTAGAGAAAAGCATGCTTATATGCTAAATATTCAAAACTCAGAAAACAAATAAGAAATATGTAATAAATAGAGCTTAAGAATTAATAAATCTGCAGGTATTTTAATCCAGTCAAGTCTTTTTATAAGATCTTGTTTCAATTTCTGACCAGCTGAGATTATCACTTATACACACTTTCATAACTCCTCTGTTTTTCCATAAGGTATTTGTAACACACAGAGCTGAAGCAAAAGCTTCATGTTATAACGTCATTTTTGGGTTCATTTTTATGGTATATCCTTGGAGGTTTTTCACTCATGTTCCAAAAGGTGTTTACAAGAAACCATCATTACAGTCAGAACCATGTCAGGAACTCAAACTTTAGTAAGAAAACTTCTAAAAAACCCCTTTTATTAGAAAAATCATGCACCCTGAATTCAATTCAGCAAACCTCCGGTTCCACATTATGTCTTGTTTCTGTCTTCTTAAATGGAAATGTCTTCTAAGTGGTAGTTGTTTCAATTTTACAAACATAGAGAAACAAAAAAATGTGATGACATTTTTAAATGCTTTCTTAATGACCATAATGTTAAATACTTTAGCAGAGACTAACCAGTTAAAAGGAACTGATGACAAGCATAGGCACAGAAGTCTAACACTGTATAACACTCCACATCTTTGCTATTATCATGAGCATTTCAGAGGCATCTAAAATTATACATTGTGCAAAAAAAAAGACACCACCACTACAGAAGTATACTGGTTTTAATCTGTTTCTTAAATGTCATCTAAGCCCTGAGAGGAACCTAAACTATACTTCTGTCATTGAACTCTCAGCAAGGAGAGTGCTGTGTCAGGAAAGTTGAGGTGTCCTCTCCTTCAGGCTTGGAAGGTTTGAGCTGATAGCTCTCTCCTCTTAGACCTGGTCTTGACTTTCATTCTCCCTTTGGAAGAAAGTATAATGAGTAATGCAGGGAACATAAAGGAGGCATTACTTTAGTTCCTATTCCTAAAACTGTTCCCATTTTTAATCAAATGACCACTGAAGTACCCTGTCTCCTTGGCAGATGCAGAAGGACAAGCCCTCATACTTGCTTCTCACACTGCAAGAATCAGAAAACCAGAGAGTTTTCAAATCCTAATGTTCTTGGTCAGTTTTAGGACAATTTATAATTTTGAACTGTGCAACAGTATAGGCTCTGAGATTCCTGTTCATGATAAAAAGATTTATTTAGTACATACTAGTATCCTAGAAAGCATATTTATTTAGGGAAACCTTTGAAAGAGTTTTCTGAGATTCTAATTCATAAGCTGAAAAAGTTTGAAAATACTGAATGTCACCTTCTGAAAATCAGTAATTTCCTCCAGGTTCCTAAGTCTAGTCTTTTTTTTTCTTTCCTCAAAGGTAGACACCAAAACACCTTTGAGAACTTGGGACTGAATGATGGGAGGTAACAAGAGTTAGTCACCCAATGTACACCAATGCCTTGAGGACACAGATCTATATATTCCTGTGTCTGAAAAGTTTTAGAAAATATAGGATTTTGATTCATGTGTACAGAAGCAAACAGCTGAGGTTGTTTTAGAGGAATTAAATCTGAACTGAGGCAGAAAACAGATCACTGTGGGGTGTTGCCATCTTCAGATGCTGAAGAAATTTTGCCAGATTTCATCTACCACCCTGGCAGCTTCTAAATCACAGAGATATTTTTGAAAATGTTACCTACACTCTGTTGTGACTAATGATAGCTGAGACTCTAGAGAGCAATTTGGAGGTCATTCTGTGCCTGCTGCCTCTATTTCATCAGTCCTCTCATGGGGCACACTCCATGCTTTGGGAAATAGTTAGGAATTTGTTGTGTTGTAGTGCTTTGAAGATGAAAACTACTGCAGATTAACAAGCTTTAGGTTGCAATTACTCTGATTATACTTCAAAAAATGTTTGTTATTATTTATTTCAGAACTATCATAGATCTTGTTGGTATTCTGATCTCGACCCTGCTGAATAAAAGGAAGGATAAACATTTCCAGTTCTTTTCCATTTAGCCATTACTCTTTTCCTTCTGTCTTATATGTGGGTTGTAAAAAACAGAAAGGTAAGATGTTTAACTCTCTTCTAGATAAAATTTGTCTTGACCACTATCTAACTTTTAATTTGTAAAATCTTGTACTAGCAAAATGAGTTGATTTGGCAAAATTTGAAGCACTAAAGATTTTCAGTCTTTTTACATTAAAAATCCCCTTAATCCTAAAGCCAAATATTCTTGCAGCCCCATTTGCCCATTGTAAAAATTTTGAAAATCTATGATCCCACCCTGCACTTTGCCTCCTGATAATTTTCTAAATCAAATCCTTTACAAATTCTGTTCTCTGGTGTCTTCTCTCTTCTAACAAATTTGAATTCCAGATAGGAAGGCTCCTTTTCTTTCACCTCTGGCCAAGAAGAAGTGTAGGGGAATGACGACAGCAATTCATTGTAAATAAAGAAGGAGGTTTTCCTGTGGTTTCTGCTTTGAGGCCTGATCAGTCAACGCACAGTGCACAGAAGGGAACACCTAGAATGGCAGGAACAGCTCCCTCTGTGACTCAGGGAATAGGAGCATGTTCAGTCTGTTTGGAATCTGAGGAGATTTTGGCTGCTAACCCCTGCTGACAGTGCACCATAGTGATTTTAGGTGGCAGCTCTCCAATGGGAGGTCTGAGCTAAGATGCATCTGTAGTCTAATGCAGCCATGTTAAAAGCTTTCCAAACACATAAGCTAAGAACCATATCTAGTCTGTCTAGCTGCAGATGAATTTTCTATGTAAACACTGCCTATCTAAATTGAAAGTGCGTTTATAGGTTATTATAAGTCTATTACATCGGTATAGAAGACTTTCAATTGCAAATCATGTGAAAACCAATCACAAGTAGTGATCCATATCCCATCTTAAGGTTTCTGCTTCAATTTTCAGCTAATAGCAACTGTGACATCCTCTACTCAGAAGTACTCAGAATGCAACAACTCTATATATTTTTTGGACAGACTCACTGTACAGAAATTAGAATTTGTCTTATTCTAATACTCGGTAATTAAACAGCTAGCCAGCTAATAAGGCCAAGTAACGCAATGACCTCTGGCTCAAGAGTAAGGAATAACAATCAACTTCAAGATAAGACTATCAGGAATAACAATCAACTCTCTTTTGGGATACACATGCCTAATCTTTATTTTCTTTATCTAGGAGAATGCTGATTTGAGACAGGTTCCTGTCACACTCCGTGTTCTGCATTGAATAGCAGAGAACAATGTACCAAAATATAATTGGCGAGTAAAAGCATTACACTGTTTCTGTGAAGTAAGAGATGAGCAATTTTTCATACCTACACAAGACAGAGCCTGGATATTGCAGTCCTTTTATGTTAGGTACACTGAGAGGAAGGATCTAGTCCTATCCTTCAAAGAATCATAGACACATCCTTCGACCAAACACCGCCTTGTCAACTAAACAAAACGCTGTGTGCCATGTCCAGTTTTTCACTGAATACTGCCAGGCATGGTGACTCTACCACCTCCCTGGGCAGTCCATATTAATGTTTGACAACTCCTCCAGTGAACAAAGTCTTCCTGATGCCCAACCTGAACCTCCCCTGGCATACTGGAGGCCATTTCCTCTTGTCCTGTCACCAGCTGCCTGGGAGAAGAGGCCAACCCCAACTGGCTACAGCCTCCTTTCAGGCAGTTGTAGAGAGCAACAAGGTCTCCCCTGAGCCCCTGTTCTTCAGGCTAAACACCCCCAGCTCCCTCCGCTGCCCCTCACAGGACTTACTCTTTCAACAATTCACCAACCTCCTTCTCCTTCTCTGGATAGGGTCCAGCACATCAATGTCTTTCTTGAGGTGAGGGGCCCAGAACTGAACACAGGACTTGAGGTATGGCCTACACAGGGCTGAGTGCAGACGTACACACTTCCCTTGGTGACTGAACAAAGATCTTCACGTTTTTGTGATCTGCTCCAGGACACTGAATCATTGTTCCTCCCAGCTGCTGATCAACTGCAGCTGCAGAGTACTTACAGTGCTGGAAGCACATAATATGATTCTTCTGATAGATGTCAAAAATATTTTTTTCTTATTTCATAGAACAATGTGAACAGCATGATCTACAGGACAAGAGCTGTGACATGAGTCTATTTGATAATGAATAACAAAACCACTTTTGGGGATCTGAACCAGGACAAGGGAGAAAAATTTCGTGTTGCCCCATCCATCTTTCCTATTGCTGAAGAATGAAGCAAGGAGCAATCAAACCAACATCAAAGAAATACTCTGTGAAGCCTTATTTCCATAGTCTTTCTAGGTTTTCGGTTTCACAAATGTGTATTTCAAGGTATTTGATGCCAATCTGTGCATATTTCAAATATTTACTCTTGATTTTTGGCTTTGTCCTATAATGATTATGATCTTTCAGGATAAGACAATGGTAATCCATTAACATTTAACATTTTGCTTTGCATGCATTCTCCATCCATGCAGTAAATCAGCAGGTGTTCTTTGAAGTGGTGGAAGACATGTAACCTTGTAACTTTGTAGAAAGTCTGTAGAGAAGAATTTTCAAAATTTTCCTTCCAGGTTAGCAATCTTTTTCAAAGTTTTATTCAGGCATTCGACTTCTCTGTTGTCTTGAAGGCAGAATGTTCTTCACTGCCTGTATATAAAACTCCTCCTTCTGAGCAAAATAGGATTTTGATAGTCATTTGAAAAAAATGAGATCGTTTGTTATATGTTGAAAATATTATAATTTTAACAGTATGTGTGACTCAAACTGAGTTTATAAATTTTTTTTCAGATAATCTACCAAGGCAGTAGGATAGCAAATAGGTCAGTTGTGATCTTAAGTACAAACAAAAAAAATGCTAATCATGTCTAAAACTGAGGAAGAGTTTGTAATTACATTATATAAATTCATGCATTTTTAGGATAAGATTGCCTTCAAACTTAGACAACTTTAACTTCAACATGCAATTCTGGCCACCAGCAGATTTCTGATAGTTACAGTTTTGTCCAAACAGTTGTTGATGCTTTCCATGAAACAATTGCATTGATTGAAAAATAAACAATGACCAAGCCTGTCATGGATATTTTGTAAGAAAAGTTCATTTTATAGAATAGAATGTTGTTGTAGAAATAAATTTAAATATTTGGGGTTGTTGGGCCACCCTGTTATCAGGAAAACACATAATTTTCAGATGAATGAGATGTGTTAAACTGTAGTTCTAAATTTCTCTCCTGCACTGCAGTATGTATGTTTGTAATCTTTGCAAGTACTCTATATCATCATTTATCTGGGCATCTGTGGAGATAAGGGCAGATGAGATAAGCAGCTAGCCATCACAATTTCAGTTTCTGTTCTATACTCTCTGTACTACATAAATGGAAGTATTCTCACTGATCATCAGGCAATTTGCATTCCAGTTTATCTGAATCCTTTTATTGCTAAGTGTCATCAAGGAGCTTTGATCTGGTTGCAGTTAGAATCTATATACCCAAAGATAGTTTCTTCAGTTTCCCAAAGCTCTTAAACGATACTGTGATTCTTTTTCACAAGTGGGATACAATTTGTTAGCTGCTTCTCTTTAAGTGTTCTTGACATAAATGTTCTTCTTGGTTTGTCTTCATGAGTTTGAGTAGGCGTGAAGCCAACTCTGCTGTCTTGTCAACCACTGTCATAACGTCAGGTAACATGGAATCAAACTCTAAGTGCTTGTCTGTTCACAATGAAGTCTTTAATCAGGCTCAACCTTGTTTGTGTCTTATCTACCCAAAGGCAGGTTCGTGTTTTCCTGGAAAAATTTCCTCAACAGCTAAACATATTAAAACATAGGTAGGAAGTAACACCACTAGAATATAAAAGTGTAAGAGAATGTAATGTTTCTTATCTGTGGTGGGATGTGGCCCTGGCAAAAATTTAAATTTCTTCTGATGAGTAATGGTTCTAAGAAACTCAACTGCCTGCCCAAAACATCTGGCAAAGTTAGATTTCAGTCTTTCAATGTTGTGGCACTGCAGGATGAGCTAAGTATCAGGAATCCTCTGAAGTGCAGTAACATCCAGATGAAACTGAACTTGACAATGATTACTGAAAATTTGGGATGTCATTTGTTCAAAAAGCACCTGATGCTGAGCAACTTTATGTAGTACGCACTTAAAATAGAAAAATCCATCATATGTAATGAATTCTGGGACATTTCAGCTGCCTTGTGCAGCCTAATTTGTTGATGCATAGTCTTGAAAACCCAAGCTACAAAATGTCTTGACATTATTGACTTCTGCAACTGCTTCAGTGTGTGAAGTTCAATCACCACTGCAGCTAACCTAGTTCAGAAAAAATAATTGTGTCAGACTTCGTCGATCCTTTATTTATTTATTTATTTATCTATTTATTTATTTTCTTTATTTTGTGCATGAAAAATGAAAAAATTAATGTTGTAATAACAGACTTAGTAATATTTAATATGGTTCAAACATCTGGAATGGGAAATGTCTGGTTTCACACTGATATATGAAGCTGATTGCAAGCTCCAAAATGGGAGACGTTGTTACTCTTAATAAAAGGTGGAATTCAGTTACTTTATATTAATGTTTATGTAATATGTCAAATTGCCAATTTTGTAAATTCTGCCTTCTGATTCTTAAAGTTAAGTATTAAAAAGGAAAAAAAAAATCACTTCTGGAACTCTCCTTCATCAATCAAACATGCCTGAAGAAACCTCCTAAATTGAAAAGCTGCAAATTGCGTGTATTATCTTATGTTTTCAGTAGAAGTATAGCATTAATTATAAATTCACATGCAATTGTATCTATGGATCATCTGATACTTTTCATTACACTGATAAATTTACACAAAACCATTACTTTTATGTCAAATATCCAATACTGGGACTAAAATCTATAGATGAAAGTTAAAAGTCTTTCGCCAAATAATTTCTTCTCTACAGTTCTCAAAGTATTTTTCAAATTTGCTATCTATAAAATAATCTGTCTCTTCATGGCTAATAAACAATTAGTGAGTCTAAAGATACTCTGGACTGTCTCACAGATGCAGGGTGAGTATTTTATTTTCTTAAATTTGAATAACTGTTCTTGGCTTAATAGAATTATTACTGCTGGATTAGTGTTTCTCCCGTTTAAATGATTGAATTTTAACTGCAGGTCTGTAATATGTTACTGCTGTACAGTGAATTGATTTTTATAGAATAGTTTCATTTACTTGAAAAATGTGTAGTC
The DNA here is from genome assembly GCA_013397175.1 of Platysteira castanea. Lineage (NCBI taxonomy): Eukaryota > Metazoa > Chordata > Aves > Passeriformes > Platysteira > Platysteira castanea. The sequence goes on along the minus strand of VYXC01001932.1, from coordinate 743,665 downwards.
TTTTAATGAATGTGAATTACAGTACATTTAGATTCAATTTTCAAATAATCTATTTTAACTGTGCAGCATTAGTGTGTCACTACTCATTACAGAACATTTTAAGAAGCAGTTTTAATTATTTGGAAAAATAAATTTTACATGCTAGTGAACATATCTTGAAATTAAGAGTAATATCTGTATTTAAAGAATGTTTTTATTACATTGTGTATAATTCAATTTTACTAAAATAAGATACTTCTTTGCCCCTTGAAGTCCTAGAATAGTTCTAGTGTAGAAGGATGTTGTTACTAATCCACCAGATTTATTTTATGTATTTTTGTGGTATAAATATTGCTTCCATGAAATTTTCAGCCCTCTTTAATGTAACTTCTTATTTCCAACAACTAATGGGTTTGCCCCTGTTAGAAGTGGGATAGTGGGTTAGCCTCACAACTAAATATTAAAGGATCTGGGGTCAAAATATGTGCCTGTTTTCCCTATGGTTTCTAGAGCAGCTCAATATTTTTCACACAATAATTACATGGAATTTTAATTGGAATATTTTTATCTAATTGTGGGGAAATGATTCTTTAGCTTGCATCCAAAAAATTGAAAACTAACTGTTCCTAGGGTTTCTTGATTCTTAACCACACTTCTGCATCTGGAGCACAGGGACAGCTACTGAACAAGCTGTAGCAGAATCCAGGGACTTGATGGTTCCCCTTTGCAACCAAGGAAGTGTGTGAAATAAATTTCTGGGCTGTTCTGATGACTGAATGATTGGGAATAGGTAACTCCACCTCCATGGTTATGGAAAAGAGTAGCATTTAAACATTTTCCTCTAAAAAAATAGGATTTTCTTCTGTTATTCAGCATATAAGAGGCATAAGGAAATTTGAATTCCATCAGTTTAGAGTCAGTTCTCTGCTGAACTGAAAATGAGAAATTTTCTTCAATCAGATAAGCTCTCAATAGTTTTACTAGTCAATTTCACCACTTGGATATTAGTTTTATCATTTTATCTTCTTTGATGGAACAAAGGCTTTCTGATTACATTTTAAAAGGTATAGCATAGACAAACAATAGACTTATCCATTAAACCTTTCATCAGATAACTATAAAACGATGTGGTATGGTGTGGAAAATTTTACAAGATAGATCCCGATACGTACACTGAAAGAAGAACAGCTGCCAGACAAGGTTTTACCCTGCCTTTGAGGTGAATTTTCATGTAATGTCTTTAGTATTTCTCTGTGAATTGTCTTCTCAAATGTAACATATTTGATATAATTTTTGTCCCCCTAGAGGAAATCTAGATTGATCCTCAGACTTCCTTCTTCATCCAACAGGAACTTTTCAGCTGTTTTGTAAATGATTTAATTGTCCTGGGTTTTGTTGGGGTTTTCTTTCCCGTTTTGTTCTTTTTAGGCTTCTTTTGGTTTTGTTTTGTTTTTTCTTCTTGACTGGACATGGTGAAGAAGTATGGAACTGTCTATAGCTAAACACACATAGAAAAAAAGGATGTAATTAGATTTCACAAATGGGAAAGAATGTCTCCAGTATGACATTCAAAGATTTGGAAGATGAAATATCCATTTATAATTGTGAAGTCTAGAGTTATCCATCAGTGTAAAGTCCCAGCTAGGTTAAAACACATGCAAATTTAAAGATTCTATTTGCAATGTGAGAAAAAAATCCACACCACAATGACCTCAGTAATAATATTTTTTTTTTTCCAGGAGAGCTTGAACTCTTTCTAGGTTATTCCTGTTTATATCAAGTCGAAGGACCATTTTCAGTAATGGAGCTCATGGAAGTCAGTCAGCAGAACCAGAATGGGTGTTGCTCTATTGCTGTCTTTATCTTAGAGTGGAATATTTCCTGACAGTTAAAATACTAGTGTCATTCATACTGCATATCAAAAAATATCTATATCAGAAGTGTAATTGATATGACCACCTGAAAGATTAAAGAACACATTCACTTCTTTTAGCTATTGCTTATTTTTAAGTCCCTCACTACTTATTTCTCAATGCTAATTCAACAGCAACAATATTGAGAAAATATGATGCTCTTGTAACAAAATAAAGTATCAGAATCAGACTGGTATGCTAGCCCATAGTCAACAACCTTTAAAAAACAAGTGTATGACTTTTATGAGTATATGAGGTTTTGACAAAGAGGAAGAAGTTATATGTTGTAAAAGTCTGTCCACTTTCTCTTTCATTTATCCAAGAATTTTATTCCACTGGTATTTAATATCCTGGCATGGCAGAAAATCCCCCTGGCAGCCTTAGCTTTATTTGTCATTCATTAAGATTTTAATTAAAAAGTGTGAATAATAATTTTTTATATTACCTGTGAAGGGCTTTTCTAGATTAATCAGATACCTTGCACTAATAGACTGTTAAACTGTATTTGGACCAAGAGCAAATCCTAATTTTCTTATGTATGTATGTATGTATGTATGTATGTATGTATGTATGTATGTATGTATGTATTTTCCTTTGCTCACAAAAAGATTTTCTGTTAAACGCAAGGTAATTCTTATTTGTAAGACTTTGTAGTTTTCACTAAGGTAGTTAATATTTATGTATGTCCCTTACCTCTACAATATCAGCTCCTGTGAAGAGTAACACCTTCACCAAGTGTTACATTGCATTTCATACTGTTGTGCATTATGGCTTACTGCTAAAGGTTCTGACAGGGAAGCTGAAATGGCTTCAAGTGAAGTAGTCAAAGCTTTTCTGCTCTTTGCTCTACATCTACCCATTAAAACATTAGTATTTCTTACAAGGAAGTGGCAGCCAAGTGCTTGTGAACCTTTGGTATCTTCCTTCCGTTTTCTCCTTGTATGTATGCACTGTCCCTCGGCTTGTGCGGTGCCCTTGATGCTGCTAATCTTCCCCGCGGTTACCTCACTGCCCTGCAAGTCTCATTTTGGTTATTGCTCTCTCACAGAGTTACCTGCAGGAGCCACAGCTCTTTCCCCTTTTATCCCTTGTTCCCGGACAGGGCAGTAGTTTGTTGCTACTGGCCTCTGCTGGTGACAGATTGGTGTAGTCTGCACATCAGCTCCTCTCTTGGGCCCTGCTTGCAGTCCACATGTTCTAGGAAGCAGCTCTAAAAATATTCTCCTTGTGAGGATCTTGGACCTGTTGAGTAATAATGACAGAAAGAAATATTCCCTCCACCCTGTGATTGAGTGCACTGCATACAGGGCACAGTTGAGATAGCTCTGAGTTTGTGGTATCCAAACTTTCTGAGAGCACATCTGCAGCGATCAGAAGTGCAATCATTTCCTTCTTTGAAGGCGAGAAATTTACCCCTCAGGAAAGCTATATTTGTGCACACATGAGAAATTAGCCGTATGGCTCATTGCCAGCTTGGCTTTGCACTATGTGCCTCATATAGACAAGCAGTGCAGTACAGCTGAACCCTCAGGCTGCACACGAGAGTGTATGCAAACTCCTGATATGCAGATCCATTTCTTGAAAGAAATCAGTGGGTACACCCTCTAAATCTCTGTGGGTAAAGAGCCCTGTTTTAATTTTATAGCGACAATCTCACCTCAGCAGAAGTGGAATGGAAACAGGATAACATACCCTAGGTCATCTCTGGCTCTTGCATTTGCTACACTCTTATTTCGCTGTAAATGAAGTTTCATTCTGTGTTTAAAAAGGTCTTCAAAATTAGGAAAGAAAGGAAAAGGCTTGTCTTTTTACATTTTTTTAGTATATGAATTGAGAAGATATTGCTATAATTATATTATTTCTTCCTGATTCAGCTTAGTGCTGAACAAACAACCAAGTGCACAAGATGTTTATATGCCTGTACTGTCACGTACTGTTAAAGCTAATGAAAGCTTGTAAAAGTAACTCTAAGCATCTTCTTAATAAAGTTCATTGCAGTTTTATATGTGGTTTTGTAACTAGTGCACTGAGGTAACTGTTATAATTTAGAACTTACTGAGAGCTTAAACTCCCCAAATAACAACTTTGCAGCTAAAATGTGCTGAACAGTTATTTCACTGAAAGTTTGTGTTTCAATAAAAGGTGGCAGGTGTTTGTAAAGGAAAATAGGTGTTTATTAAACTAATTTTTAGCATATTCCATAATAAATGTCATCCCCTCATTCTTTAATAAAAATACAGCTTTAGTTCTAGAACACAGAGGCAACAGAAATGTCAGTGTTTGTTAAATTTAAAATCATACGTCTCATTAATTTTTTTATAACTGATTTTGACAGAGAAAGCATTAATTAGACAATAAGTATTTTAAAACCTTCCATTAGAGTTATGATGCAAGTTATTTGATAAAGCCAAGCAATGTAGTTAAGTTTTTGTTAATTTGTGGACTTACTTTTAACACTAAAAACAAGCAAGCAAACAAAAAAAGTCAAAGCCCTGAACAATATTTATATATTTTCAAAGACCTTCCAACAAACACATTTTGCTATTTTTAATTTCTGATAATGAAAACATTCTTCCTATTTTTAATGTCTGATAATGAAAATTTTATATATGGGCTTAATTTCTAATCTGCTAATCAGGTTTATCTGGAATGACAGGAAACTCCCTGTTCTCTAAGAGTATAATACCTTTGAAAGATTGGCCTGCTCTGGGATGCCTCCATCTATGTACTAAAATAAGAAACACGTTAAGGGTGGAAATTGTCTTGGCTGATGTTGGTGTCAACAATTTGGACATCTATAGTTGAGCTACACTCTTGTATGTTCCATTTTGAAGAGAATGGAGGTGTACTCATAGGATATGATTTCCCTGGCATTTTGTTCTGTCTACCTTAAGATGAACTGAATGATTCCTGTGCAAGTCTGTTCATCTCCAATTATGCAAAAAGGACTTCTGTCAAACTTCTGTCGAATTCCTGTCAAACTCCTGCGACATAACTGTTTACTCTATGGGTGTCCATAACCCCACAGAGGAAACCAATCGATTATGTTAGTTATCCTAATAAAAATATAAATTGTGGTTTAAACTTCCATGTGCTAGTTCACTATTGCTACACTGTGAAAAGTGCATAGCCACACTATGGTATTCATATGGAATTTCAGTCTAGTTATGGCCCCTACTGAGAGTATGGGAGAATACAAAATGTGTTGAAAAGTATTTACAGCAGCCAGTGAAACAGTAAAAAGCTAGATAGATCCTGCAACCAAGTAAAATAATTAGATGCTTCCCAAATATGATGACAATTTGGAATGGCTAAATATCGTTCCTTCCATTACCAAAGAATTAAACCGTGAAATGTAGCGGTTAACCAAATGTAATTGAGACCAGAAGAAAGACCATTACTAAAAGAAATGAAAAATCTTTATCTAAGTGAGATTAATCTATACGTGTATTGTCACTGCTAAATCTTTTCTGCTTTTCACTGCTGCTTATATCAGAATTGCTCGCTCTGTGCAGCTTAACAACAGGGAGTGAACTCAAACCTCCTTGTTCTACTGAGTGTGTACAAACAAGCATGAGTGTAAATGAGGGTTGACCAAAGCAGAAAAAAATGCAAGCCAAACTAAATCAAACAAAGAAACAAACAAAAGAAACCCCAGAACAAAACCAAAAAACAACACTGTTTTGAATACTTTCAAATACATAAAAATTTTCTGATTATTACCGCCTGTTTGGAAATGTTCTTTGTTAATTTCTATCCAGTCATAAATGTATTTCCTAGTCCTTTCTGATTTTGTCATTGAAAAAAACCCCTTTTTCCATTAGAAATTTTGCAGTGCTGAACTTCCATCTCATAAACATCACCATGTTTTATCACAAAGACTGTTGAAAAATGACTGAACTTCTAAACTTGTCATGTACAGTAAATAGTCCTTGTTAAAGAGCAAGTCTACAGCTAAATATGTACAACAGTCTTAGAAGCTACTATAAAATGAAGTATGCATTACTGGATGTGGTAATAAGATATATACTACCCTGTCTAGTGTTCACCCTAGCAATTTTCCTCTCTTGTGTGAAAATATGACATGTAGAGCCTCACAACATTTTACCCCTTCATGTCTAAAAATTGTGTTTCTAAGTTATGGTTTCAAGGTGCAAAATTCTGAGAGTGAATAATGCAAAAATCGAATTGATACAATTCAGAACAAATATAACCCCTCCCCATATAACCTGACCTAGTTTTAGCACTTCTGGCTTGAAGAGCTGAAAGCATACCGTGGCATACAAAGAATGCAAAACATTCACATCTGTAAAAATATGGGATTTATCTAAGCAGTGGAAGCATGTTCCTGTTCTAGCAGTTTCCCATTTTCTGAATTAGTAAATGCTTAAAACTGATGTGCACAGGGAGAAAATGGGTAGAAAATGTCTCCATTTTATCAGAGCATTTTGTGATGCTACCTGACTATTATATTTGTTAAACTATAAAATTTCTTGTAAGTATCAAAAAAGACAGTTCTAATGAAACAAAGTTTGGAGGAAATGTTCTTGTTACAATCATTTATTCACTGTGGAGAGAAGAGGAAAAATAAACAGTTTTGAAATAGTCAGAGTCCCATTTAGGCATTTTTCAAAATGAAAAGGTCAATTTGCACATGAACTACTTTTTTTGTTTAGAAAATTGAGCCGAAAATATATAATACAGAAATCAAAACATCATAAACAGCAGAAACTGGTATGCGAGGTACTGGCATTTTTAATAGTCAGTTATTATCACACATTATTTTTTAAATTTTGACTTTCTGCCCAAACTTGGTACTAACTAAAAAAAAAAAAAAAAAAGAAATCTGCAGTTTGACAGATTACTTTTTACTTATCATTAGAGTAGCATGTTCTACTTATTCCAGAAGATCTCTAATGTGTAACATAAATTTAACAGGTATTCTGCATGACCCACAGGATTCTTAAAGATCAAAGACCTTATGTTCCTCCTTGTGATACAATTTCTTCACCTTATTTTAGTTTCTGAAACTTTACTTTTGGAACAGTTACTTTAATTTGGGTTGTTTTGTTTTTATTTTCAATAACTGCATCTAGTATGCCATCTCTTGAGATTACAAATGTTCGGGAATAGTATTTCAGATACATTTGGCATTATTCCCCAGTAAGAGTGCTAAGGTTAAAACAGCATGTTCTAGGTCAGTGCATTTTACCTGTGTGACTGGAAAATAGCAGCAGATGTGAATGATGATAAAACAAGATGGTCTGGCACTTCATGCGATCAATGATTATACAGAATTAAAAGCTTGACATATTTGATCAAAGAGAAAACACAAATTTATCGAAAAAGGAATGGCAAGTAATTGCCACCACCACCAGATTCAGCTTCGGAGGGCGAAGCTACAGCTGCTGGCAATAGAATTAACCTTCACTCTGGAGGCTCTCATGATGATTTAGACTCTGTAAGAATAGCATAAATAATTCTGTTTAAAATAAAGCCCATGGAAATCACACTGTGGCAATGCAGTTTTGCCAAGATTGAAGTCTACAATGATAGAGACACAATGGCTTTTCAGAGAGGGAACAGCAGGACAGCTTATATGTGAGTGGTTGCTCTGAGGCTGCCAAAAGAGATCTAATTCCATCTTTTTCCATCCAGCAAAATTATGTAGCACAAGAGATTTTGTAAACTGCAGAAGCATTAATTCAGATAGCTTCCTACATACTGCAGGGGAGAATGTAGCTGTGTACTGGGAATGGCTAGAAAAAATAGATGTGTAAGCTAAACTCACCGATAATAACTTCAGCATAAGAGAGTTTTTTAAGCACCTGATGTTTAACAGAAACCAGGATTTTTACGTTGGAACACAATATTGAACTCCTTAGTGATTTCTCACTGCAGTTTCTTGCCACCATCCACATTCCAAAACTCAACACTAGGCTAGACAACAGCCCACTCTTTATTAATGTGGAAAGTTTGGTCTATAGAGAAGCTCCTCTCCATAATCAGTTTACAATACCAATTAAAATTTAAAAAAATAAAAAAAAAACAGGAACACCTCTCTGCTTCTTCCTGCTAGCATACCAATGAATAGATCATAATTTTAATACACAATGCAAAATAAAAAGGAGAAAAAAATCCAAGGTCATTTAAACTTGAAATATGTTCCTAAGAAAGTGCTAAACAATGAATCAGGATGTGTTTGTCTAAAATTTTAAGGGGCAAAAAAGGAGGATTAAAAACCTGAAGGATCTTTTTATACATGATCATGAATACTGATTTTTCTGTCTCATCGGCATCCCTATAGAGAGAGAAGAAATAAGCATGTTTTCTTTTGGAATTTTAGTTTAAAATGCATCCATGTGGGATTTAAGTCCCAAAGGCAGACTGGAACATGAAAAACAAATAGCATTTTTCATCTCAAGACAGAAATGTATCTCTATTTTTTTCTGATATTCTAATGTAACATAAAGGTCATTGGATTTTGCATAGCAATGCAAATAACAAGAAAGCAAAGCAGTTAAAGTCTGCACTGAACAAGAATAAACATTGACATCTATTTTTCATTTACCAGAAAGAAAAATTATGGTGACATTATTGATATTATTAATAAAGAGATAATTATTTGCAACATTTTCAAATACATTTTAAATTTTTTTCTAGAGTTTATTTTTTTAATTTACTGTTCTTATATTTGCTAAACAAATGGAAATTATCCCCAGCTGATATTAACCATTTATATGGGTTGGCATTTGTAGTTTCTTAACCTCTGACAATTTTGTTAAAAATTAGAATCCCACAATCACAAGTAACACGGAGGCGACATTGTGCGGCAATTTGTGTCTTCATAATATACCTAAATCTATTAAGAGTATCTCAGATTAAAGACTTTGACTTCCTACTCTTAGAATAGGAATTTGTTTCTCAAACTAGACTTAATATCACTATTATTTATTATTGATTAATATCAATATTCTTCCTTCAAATTTATTTCTCTGTGACATGTTTCTGGAGCCAGAGAAATAAAAATACACATGATACAAATTAACATGCAAGGACCAGGATGACATCTACAGAAAACAGAATACTTTTTTATAAATTAAATTCTAGCTAAAAAGTCACATACTATAGGTACCTGAGCCCTTGGTATTGCAAAGTTCATAACTTCAAACTCTTAAAACTCTTCTCATCAAGGCATATTCAGTTCTGAAATAGACACTTTGCTCTGTAAACAGTGAGGGCAGCAGCTTTTATTTCTCTCACAGAATCTCAAACAGTCAAAAAACCTCTTGTTTGAGACAACAGATATAACTGCTATTCTAGAAACTGTTCACTTTTCCATATTGGAGCTGCATAAATGTGAAAGGAAACTGGACTTGGTCCTGAGTCTTAGGAGCTTTTCCGGCAAAATTGACATAATTGCCTGACTAATGAGAAATCCTGTATCCAAGACAAACTAGATCATTAGATTTTTTTTCCCCAGAGATTGTCATATCATTTGGCAAAAGAAATATATTTCTGTTTCATAAAACTAATGATTATTGTCCAAGTTTGTTTAATGCCAAACATTTATTATTTTAATGGGCTGAATAGTCTTCTCTAAAGTCTAATTAAACTTTTAATAGCCAGCATTGTAAGTGTATTGAAGAGTAATGAAGATTATTGTAGTGCCAATGTATTGTGTCCTGGGAATTCCCTATATCAAGAGCAGTCACAGTACGGGAGTATTGCAAAGGAGCATTATAAAGTTCTGCACAGCTCTTTTGCTCTGGTGCCCAGAGTGTAAAGGCTCCACTGACTGCTAGCAGTATGTCTGAATGAAGCTGTCACAATCACTCTGGAACTAGCTTACAGAATTTCTGGAGCCCTGGTTTCCAAAACTAGGGCATATGTTTTAGCCCTTTGCAATCAATGACATCTCCTTGAATCCTTCAGGGCGAGAACATGAAAACAGAATGTGAAAGGAAAAATTGTACCAAGACTATAAAAGTATATTGAGAACCTCAACTCTAATTTTGTGTAAAACCAACCCCAGGCTAGGGTGAGGAAACACACTAATGCAAAATGCAGACTTTGAACAATAGTTTTTGGGTCAATGCCAATAACACTGTAAAAACAGCTGTAAAAGCAAAACATAGGTAAACAAAGAAAAAAAAAACAACAAAAACAAAACCCAGACCAAACAAACCAAAAACCCAGAACAAAATCATACCAAAACAAATGAACTAAAGTCATAAACACTTAATCTGTCTCCTCTGGCAAAAATCCATAAATACGTCTGCACTTGTCCTCTCATGTGCTGAGCTCTTTAGAATAGAAAACATATCCTATTTCTCTCTCTAGAGAGAAAGTTCAGTTGGCAGCCAAGTTCCAATAAGCACCTTGTATTTAACTGTGTTTTTTTACAAATGGAAATTAATGTACATTTTAGAGATTAAATATTGTTTGGTAGTTGTCATTGTCATTGATTTTCTTTTTTTTCCTAGTGAAAATTACCCACTTTGAGGTCCTTGCCAAGAATTAAATAGACCAGAAAAAAAGTCTTTGTTCAATTTATGATGATAGTTAAATTAGTTACCACTCATTTATGACTGTTCTAAATTATATTTCATTTTAATAAAAGCACAAATATTCTTTGATTCCTGTGCATCCTGTTCAATTCATTAATTCTATGGGAAGGAAAGAAAAAACCCATACGAAGAAACATAAAGAAAAAAATGCTTTTCTTCAAAAGCCTATTTTAACCTTAAGGGAAAACAAGCAAAGTAAATCCAATTTTAGGCATCCCTTCCGATTCTCCACTCCTAGTGTTGAGTTTCTAATTGAAAAGATTTCCCCGAAGTACATGATATTAGAGCAATGATATGGGTTAATTGCAGAATTTATTGGGTGGTGATATGGAAAAATTAACATGCATGACTGTGTAATTCAAATAATTTCCTATGGAAATCCTATGAAATAACCTCAATTTTAATGTAGAATAATGTAAGCTTTTTCATTATCAATTAAGAATGACATTTCACAAGCCTTGCTGTGAGTTGCATACCCCAATACCACTGAAAGTCAGTATGAGTTGGCTTCTAGTCTTCCTACAACCCCAGAAAAACAGTGAGTTCAGTATTTTGGGGTACAACCTCGATAAAAAGGGCAAGAAAACAGGAACCTCCATTCAGCAAATTGCTAAGTTCTAAAGTAGTCCCTCTTCTGGGTTTGAGATAAACAAGCACCATAGACACAGATGTTTGAAATAGGGTTTGGCATTACCTTAATTAATCTCTTGTCTTTTCTTCAAGTTTAGACGATTTGGAAGACAGGGAGGGTGTCTTTTTACATGAGTATCTGGGAAAACCCTGCAGTATGCCTAGCTGTTATTTTTTTTTTATGTTTTCAGTGACACTGTTATAGGATATAATAAGCATGCTTCTTTCACCGTTTAGTTTTCTCAACCTGAATGTTAAGGGCTAAATAAAATGTTAATATTTAAACTTTCTTTTCCTTTCTTAACAACTCTAAACTGCATTTTGAAAAAAAAAAAGGGCATAACTGAGATATCTTGATTTTGTTTTCTTGCCACACAGAAGAAAATGAGAAACTAATATACATATTATATAAATAACTGCTTGGTTCTATTCAGTAGCCCTTTCTCCTTTGAGAATTTTTTCCCTACACCTCTAGCTCTGTACTTTTGTTTTAAGCATGCTCTAACATTAAGGTTGTTGCTGCCTACACAGTACTAAATTTTGTGATCATGGGCTTCTGGCTGAAATTATTTGCTGTATTTCTTTCAGGAGCAGGGATCTTTTCTTTTGATTTTCAGTTGATACCTTTTTAGGTTTAATATTTCATAAAAGTCTTGATTTAATCTAGGGATTACTTATGTGCATAAATGATCACGGCTAGCATTGGAATCAAGTGTAGTGATTCATTACAATTTTTATAACTGACACCAATTATTTATACTTTATCCACCACACTTGCCTTGAACCTCCATTTTGTGATTTCCCTTTCTATCTTGGTTATTAAAATTATATAGTAAAATAATACACACAGTTAGAAAGTTGACCTTTCACTTAGCTTTTCTTTTTCATCAGAGAGTGCAAGAAACATTGTTAGATGAAACTGCCCTAGGATTTCACCCTAGTTTTTATGTCATATTTGGCATATGATACAAAAGAAGTGGCAGACATGGAAGTTGATAAAACAAGAAAGGTCTGAAATTGAGAAAATTTGCACTCCTGGTAGTTAGACAGTGCATTCCATGAGGAAGAAACACACTGAGATTATGAGTTGGACTTGTTTGGTCAAGGTGAAAACATTTGCAAATGTTTTCTGGGAACACTAGGAGGTACTGCCACAAGTTTTCACCCAGGAGGATTTGGTTGCAATTGCTAGCGGCAATATCACCAATCTATCTCAGAGCCCTTGCACTTATTTAACATCAACATCAGGAGAAAAAGTGAGCTTGCAGATGACCTAATACTGACAAGAGCTGTTGCATTTGTGTATGGCAAGAGAGGATGCTTGTTTTCCCTTGAAGTTAAATGCTGTCATTCAGAAAAAAAAAAACAAAAGTTGAAAGAAGTAGTAATACCAGGGTCAGACATATGTTCTTTCTAATGAAAGAACCTAGCCAGCATGATACATCAGAATTTGTTCCACTGCTTCCAGCATGAGGAAAGTAAACTAAAAATTGCAATAATTCCCTGACAAATATTTATTTTGAACATCTACACAGAAGATGGACATTTCAGTACAGTGTGAATGCTAGGTCAAACATATTTTTGTATATGGCCTTTAGATATACTGTAGACACTCGATTTAATTAAGATAGTTCAACTCACTCAGAACAATTATATGAGTAAATTCAGATGAAAAATTTATTACAGCATACACAAATTTAACACATGTATGCAGGTATAGTGGTTGTTTGAATGTACTTGTAGTACCAAATTTCTCCTGCTGTTTTCTTAAATCTGCACATTGGGTCATTTATGTTTATGATTCTAGTATAAAGCAGAGAATCACAGAATCATAGACTAGTTTGGGTTGGCAGATTTCCCTGAAACTGGTGTAGTAGCGTGCACTTGGTTTGGTTGAAGCTTATGAGGTTCCCATAGGTCCATTTCTCAGTCATTTCCAGGTCCCGCTGGATCCTTCACGTATGTCAGCTGCACAACTCAGCTTGGTGTCATCTGCAAACTTGCAGAGGGTGCACTCAATTCTTTCGTCTACTCCATTTGTAACAGTATTAAACAGTACTGGTCCCAGTATATCGCTGTGAGGGGTGGTCGGCAGAAAGGCCACTGCATTATCCCTGAAAGCATCCCTTGGCAGGAATCGCTCCGGCGGTGCTGTTTAGCACACTGGCAGGCCAGCTCTCTCAACCGAGCGATGGAAGCACGCAGCACACACTCACACTGAGCTGTGTAGCGCAGGTGTCACTAGAGGCACAGAGTGAGGAGGCGGCTCTTCATGTAGAGTTTCGGAGGGTTTATTGCTAAACCACAAAGAAGGGGTCCATTGACGAAAGAGTGAGCTGAGGGCTGGGACAAACTTATAAAGGGATACAGAAAGGAGGCAGTGTAATACAGCAGCAACCAGTGGGGAGAAGGAAGGGGAGGAGTAGGGCCTAGTTTACAACCTTTTAAGGGATACAAGGGGCTTATGGCAATTAGGCAACCAGACAGACCGAATCTACATAGACCCACAAGGCCTGATGGGAGCGGCTTTTCTCACCCTGAGTCAGGGGGTGATCTTAGAGTTCGGAGCTGGCCCACCAGCGAGCCTCTCCTGCACCTGGGCTCTTTGGCCTCTCAGCTGTCACAGTGGCTGGCTCAGCCACTACAACACCAATATAAATTAATCCTGTCATGAGGAACATCACTCATGACTGATCTCCATCTGGACGTTTGGCCACTGATCCCTACTCTGTTGAGGTGATCATTCAAGTAATTCTTCATCCACTGAACAGTCACCCATTGAATCCATTTGTCTCCAGTTTAGAGAGAAGGCTATTGTGGAGGCCATGTCAAAGGCCTTACAGAATTCCAAATAAATTGCATCTGTAGCCATTCCCTTGCCCACTGATGAGTCACTCCACCAGAGAAGGCCACTAGGTTGGTGACACAGAACTTGCCCTTGCTGAAGCTGTTCTGGCTTTCACAAATTACCTTCCTGTTCTCTGTGTGCCTTAGCTTAAGCTTCCAGCAGGATCTGTTCCATGATTGTCCCAGGCACAGTGGTGAGGCTGACAAGTTGGCAATTCCCAGAATACTCCTTCCCATTCTTTTATAAAAATGGGACGTGATATTTCCATTTTGTCCAGTGACCTGGGACTTGACCTGACTACCATTGACTTTTGAATATCAAAGAGGGTGGCTGGGCAACTACATAAACCAATTCTCTCAGGATTCTGGGAGAAGTAGTATAGCAAATGCAGATATTTCCTTAGATTCTGAAATTCCTTAAGTTAAACCTAGAGGGGAATGTGGAAATATTTTCCTAAAAAAATCAATAGGAGAGATTAATAAAGTTACTGGTGTCCATGGAGTTGAAATCTTTAGAATTAACACTTTCTTTTCCTTTTCACTGTAAATTTTGTAAATTTCATGTTCATTTTTCTTCATCCATCTCTTTCGTCAGAGAAGGGCAATAAAGCTGATGAAGGGTCTGTAACACAAGTCTTCTAGAAGTGACTGAGGAAGCTGGAGGTGTTTAGCCTGGAGAAGAGGAAATTCAGGGGTGACCTTATCTCTCTCTATAACTTCCAGAAAGGTGGTCACAGCAAGGTAGAGGTCAGCCAATTCTTCCAGACAACCAGTGACAGGACAAGAGGACACAAAATGCCCCAGGGGACATTTAGGTTGGACATTAGGAAGAATTTCTTCACAGACAGGCTGATTGGGCATTGGAATGGGCTGCCCAGGGAGGTAGTGGAGTCACCATGCCTGGAGGTGTTTAAGGGAAGACTGGATGTGTCATGACCTGGTTGACAAGGTGGTTCAGTCATAGGTTGGACTTGATGATCTCAGAGGTCCTTTCCAACCTGACTGATCCTGTGATTCTGTGACTTCTTCAATTTTTCCTCCTAATTCCTTGAACTTCCTGATCTTCTCTAAGTTGTTTCAAATTTCAATTCTTTGTCTACCCTGGACCTGAATTTATTTGTCTGCTTTTCCATCTACTCATACTCATAATTATTTCCTGAATATGTATATTCTTAATTATATTCATATACCAGAAGGTAAGATCAGTATCTAGTCTATTTAGGCATTTGGACAGGAGAAAAAGCAGTAAACAATTTTATTGAAGGTAGGAGTGTAACTTCTTTGCTATCAGGTACGGAAAACAGATTTTTAGCTGGAGTCCAGTGGCTGGCAGTCCTTCAAAAATTCCTTTTGGAGTCTTGAAGAGGGTTGTACAGATCAGTCCCTCCAGGAATATTATAACTTGCTGCCTATTTCATGGCTGGCCTGCCCTGACACTCAGTGTCAGGGTAGAAAAAGGGATGCAGTGAGGTTGTCTTTGATCATTGTGTGTATGAAACAGTAAAGTTCCCTGTACTACAAGGTTCAGGAAACAGAAAATCAATTAATTAATAAAATATATTTCTTTTCTTTGGTCATTTTTTGAGACTGATTGAAGGAATGAGGGAAGCTCCCTCTCTTACCTCTCTTTGCAGCTTTTAGATAGAATGCAGTCCACAGCAACCAGTTTGAGATGGTTATGAAGATACATTTGATGTTTTATTTCTCCATTTACAGGAAACACCATACTGGGCCAAGACAAGATAGGGTACCTTAATTATGTTTTATAGGATGCTTGCAAAGAAGAATTTCTTAACAGACCAGAAATACCTTATAGAAAATGGGACATTAATGTAAGAAGAGTAGTCTAAATAGCTATTTTAGAGATATCATCAATCAGAAAATATCCTACTCAGGCAGAGTCTATGGTTGCCCCAAAGGAAGTGCTTAAATAAACTAAATCCTTTTCCTTTCTCTTTCTTTCTTTTTTCTTTTTCTTTTTCTTTTTCTTTTTCTTTTTCTTTTTCTTTTTCTTTTTCTTTTTCTTTTTCTTTTTCTTTTTCTTTTTCTTTTTCTTTTTCTTTTTCTTTTTCCTTTTCTCTTCATCATTTTCCTCTTTTTCATTTTCCTTATTCCTTTTGTTTTTTGGATTTTTTTTACTCTGTTTTTTACTCCCACAGAAAGAACTGTTTGTTCACTGAACATTCACCGAGGAAGGTTTTTGGAACAGATCTTAAAATACCCACTACTTTATGCTCATGTTATGAAACCAAAAATTCCTATGCAAAAAGTACAAAATCCTTGTATTTCATAGTGATTTTCACAGTCAAACTGAATGTTGATCATCTATTTGCCTTGTTTCTTTCTTCTCTTCCTTTCTTTGAGAATTGCACCATAACTAATATGGTGCAATTAGGATATGTAAAATGAAATTTTATTTCAAATGAAAACTAATCCAGTAAAAATACATTAGCAGTGAATCAACTGTTAGGTAAGCAATGCAATCAATCAATATGTGAGGAAGTAAGTTCAAAGCATAACTCTTCAAATAATGTTTTTCTTTTTTTCTAGATTGATTATATAGGTAAGAACCAGCAGAGTATTCTAGGGTGGCATAATCTGTGCGTTAAATGAAAATCATATCACTTTGCATCAATTTTAGTCCATAGTTTAGAAGCTATATCCAACACAAGTTGGAAATTGGAGTCGCTGCTCAGAAATGCTGAAGTGAAAAGGAGACATAAAACAGACTAAGTAATTTTTGTCTTGGAATAATCTGAACCTCAAAGTTGTGATCACCTTCCCACAGAACAGGAAATTGAATTTTGACACATAGATAGCAATCACATATATAAAAATCCAATTACCAAGTTGGCTATTTGAGGTGGAAATATCTAACCTTCTTTATCAGAAATTCCATTTTAGAATATTTGTTTTAGAAGACAAAATTATTCCTTCAGTCTGTAACATAACCAAATTTTAATTTTTTAACGGCAATACATTACATTATATTGAAAAATTTAGCTAGATGTCAAAAGGGTTCAGAAATAACTTTGAAATAAGTACAAGTAATCCCTCAAGTAATTCAGGAGCATCTAGTTGAGCTCTTCTTCAAATGAGAAAACAAAATAAATATATCACTTACATCAGCACAGATTTTTAAATTAGATTTCTGAAATTTTATCAAATATTTTGACTATTTCAGTAGACTTCAGGTATGTAGGTAATACAGGTCTCCACCATATATATTAAAAATACATAAAATCCCAAGAAAGAGAGGGAATCTAACCATTCTTCAATCAGATATGCACTACTCTTTATTTTGTTTACTGATGAAGTGAGTTGGGGTTCGCATGCAGGGAACATTTAAGTTAACAAATATTAAATAGAAATATGCTTTCCACATTTTGTTATTTCAAGAACAGTTGAAATAGATTTGCTGCATATAGAGCTGGGCATTTGTTCTGCTCTTCTAACGAGTATAGTTGTTGCTGCCGAAAGGCTCAGAAATGCCTTCTTTAATCAAAACAACACAATTTAGAGCATTCCTGATAGTTGCTACTGTATAACAAGGGCAAGCTTCTTTTCATGCAGCCTGAGGAAAATGAATGCAGCTCTCTCTAAAAAGCCTCTTGCTTTTTGAGAGCAAAATATATGCAAATAATTTTTGACTGTTTCTTAAGATGGATGCCTGAAAAATATTTAAAGTTATCAAATCATATATTCAAGATAGTATTATTTATTGTATTTCCCGAGAAGCCTCATGTTTCCTCATATTAGTTTATAACATATGGGTCTGAATAGATCAATATTTTCAACTTTTGAATTCACTGTAATGACAATGAAATGAAAGCAGAAATCAAGGTTACCTCAGCAAGAAATCAAAGACTAAAACATTTGCAAATGTTGTCTCATACAACCATGAGCAGGAAAGAGAAAGAAAGGAAAAATTAGTCAACAACCTGGTTATACTACAATAAATTATTACAATATAAGGCCTTCAAATTTTCAACCCATGCAAGTAGATTAAATATGTCTGGGAAAATTTCTGACTACTGAGGCCAACTGGCACAGAGGGGCATGTGTCTATGCTAATAAAGTCTCTTAATCTCCAGAACAAGGAGACTACATGCAAACCACTTGTTAAGGGTAGTTCCTGGGATATTCTGGACTGTAAATCCTGCCCGGACATTATTTGGAAAAATGCTAGTTGGCAGAAATAAGTAATATTTCATATTGATGACTGAGGTCCAAGACCAAGGATCAGTCACTGGCCTGGTTCATTTCCTAGTATTGTAGCAGTGGATTACTATTAAGTGTTGAAAGATAAGGACAAAAACACAGGTTTGCCGTCAGGCTTAAAATTTCTAATCAAGGATCTTCATCTAGACAGGAAATAGTTTTGGATCCATAAACTGAAGAGGTTTGAAAATTGCAAGGCTGGGTTCTCCTTGAACATGCAGGGACAGGGCAGCATTGCAACTCAGGCAGTGGTGAAAGGAACATGCTTTGGGGGACACACCCATGAGCTGTTTTCAGGTTGTTTATAACTTGCTCATAGGCTGCAAAATCTGGCTATTTTCATAGAAGTGTATTTTTCACTAAGTAAGCCAAATTAAAAGTCTTTAATTAGTAACTTGAGTTTAAATTGAGTTAGTAGTTAAGTATTTTTTAACAATGACTGAAGCACAATGATTTCCAGAAACAGATGGTTCCAGGAACTATCTGTATAGTGTGGCATATTTTAAAATTCAAGAATAGTCAAAGTTCTTAAGATACCCTGGAATCCAGGTTATTGTAGCTGTGTCTTCATGACAGCCTAAGCTGCTGAAATAATCAATGTTTCTTGTGATCTCTGTGTGAAAGAGTGATTTATATTCTCTTTAAAACCAAAGCTCAGAACAGCACAAGAAAAGTTGTCACTTTGCACTCTTTATTGCCCTCTTTGCCCTATCTCACATATCAAAGAAGATATTTCACCACAAGATCATATGCTTGTCATAGTTGAGACTGGTAAAGAGTCATAAGGGCCATGTAAGGAAGCTAGAATTACTTTAATGCCTAAGGAGAGAAAAGAAGGTAGGAAAGTGAAAGAGATAGACCTATGTGGGACTGCAGCACAGGCACACACTATTAGGTCTAATGGGAAGTAGATTGCTCCCATCAAAGAGCTCTGGGAACAACTAGAAAATTCTCTTCTGGGTATATTCCATTTTAGCAAAATGAGTCTGGAATACCAGAATACAGGTTCTTAAATATACTTGCTGAGCCTTTTTAAAGCAGAGCAGCAGATTTAATTGTATTTCCCCCTAGAGCTGATAGGAATGATACAGCAACATCTTCAACTCTGCTTCAAGATATCCCAGTACTCATTTAGATCTTTTAATATTCTATAAATGTCAGTGTTGTCAACATCGGGAAAGTCAATAGTTAAAATGAAGTTCTGAGATAATGGATTTCCTCCTTAGTCTTTGAAAATAAAGACAATAAATGAATGAGTGAATAAATATGTGACTTGTGGATATTGTTGGTGAGTGCCAGCCACTGCCAAACACAGAGGTTGTTACAAACGAAACCCGATTTAGGTTGGTTTCTAACAAGTGATATTCAAGTTCTCTCTGTGCTGGAGCCTGGAGTTCTCTACCTTCACTAGAGTTTTTTTGGTAAATTTTCCTTCATCTTCTCCTTACATTAAGCTTTTTAAGAATAGAAAGCGGGTTTAATTCTCTACAGATATATTTCATCATCATTAAAACAAAAAAAGTAAAGACAACCCAGTTCTGATGGGTAAAATGTAATGGACTGGAAGAAGTTTGAAAGCAAACTCCTGGCCACTGTGTTATCATTAATTCCCACTAGTTTTTATACTTGAATAACCAATTTTCAGTATTCTTCTGGGCTGCAGCAAACCAGACGTTTGTCAGCTTTAATGTTTGGCTAATGTTAAATGATTTCCAGGATGTCTGGCAAACTTCAGCTGCTTGATTCCCAAGAAAGCAGCAGTGTTTGAAAAGTAGTTGTGGTGTGCAGTGCTTGGGATTGCAAAACACATGCCTCATGTTCCACATGGTCCCCAGTAGATCCCTAATAAAAGGGTTTTGGTTTAGTTTTTTTTTTTTTGTTTTGTTTTACATTACAAATCAGACCTGACTGTCCATTTCCTATTCTCAGAAGTCTCTTAAACATCTCTCTGTATTACGGTCTTTACCTCCCTTTGTGTCTGGCTCCGTCTCCCTGTCCCAAACCATTCTCCAGAGGTTTGTTCCCCTCCTTCACTTGTCCTTTTCCTGGCTTTCTTAGTCACTTCCAATTGAAAGGCAACCTGTTCCTGCCTCCCGAGGCTCTCTCTCTCAAAGCAAAGAGTCAGCCTTTATTTTCTGATGTACAGCTGCAGGCCTTTTAAAGGAATATTACACATAGTAACTGGTGGACAAACAAAACAGATATTCATCTTAGGGATAATTCACCTCAAAGATTGGGTGCTATCCTCAATTTAGCTCAGTTAGTGTTCTCCTTTGTGTTTGTATAGCTGCTTAATTACATAAGGGTAGTCATCAGTCCTGACATAAGGATTCATTTAGTCAAACTTTTGAAAGTGCTCCTCAAGCTCCCTACTCACCATTAAAGTGAGGGACTTGTAGGAGCTTTCTCTGAAACTCAGAAAAGTAAGTGAGTAAGTTTTCTTTTTATTTTTCCTTGCCAAGAATGCCATTGGAGCAGGTACAAAAGGCAGTGCATTTAAGTATAACACTGGAAAAATATGAGGAAATATAACACATAAGTTTAGTGTCAAACTTTTTTTTAAAATTCTTAGTGTCACTTTCATTTTTAGTAACTTTACTAATTTGAATACTGAAGAAGATAATAAATGTTTTTAAACTTACTGAATATAAGTTTTAAAACTCATTGATCAGTATAATGTATTTCAGTTTAATGCAGTCAAAAAGCAGTACCTACACAAGATTAATGTACAGAAAAACATAGTGTGTAATAGATAGTATTTATTATGAATTCTATTTACTTGTGAATATGTAGTATCATGGCACAGTCTCTGAATCCACAGCCAAAATGGTTATGAATAAAAGAAAGCAAAAATCCAGAAGCAAAAATGTTATCTTCATACAATTTTAATATTACTGCCAATCTATACAACACTTAGAGAAAATAAGGACTCCATTAAGTCAAGCAGTGTAAAAGAACCAAACAAAATGATTGTCCCTTAGGCAAATAGCTTACAATCCAGGCAAAAGGTGGATCCAGGAGAAGTATTCCTCAGTGTATCTGTATATCCCTGAGGAAATTATGAGAGCATAATGATCAGCAGTAGTATCCGTAAACAATGGCAAGGGCAGATTGACAGACAACCTACTGTACAGTTTTCCATGGGAATCACAGAAAATCACAAAGCTGAAAGTGAAGAAGATATAAATGAAGTATTTTTTGGGAAAAAAATATTTTCAAGGAAGGCTACACCCAAATAAATATCTCTCATGTAAAACAAAAAAGAAAAAAAAAATCCATTATGATTAGCCAATTGCATGATACTTAGTAATTAAAAATGGATTAAAATCTATTAAGAATTTCTCAGGACAAAACATTTGCTTCAGAGTTTTTTTCTGACCTTAATTTTGAAATCTTCCTGTTTTCCAGGAAAGAATGCTATTGTAATAAATTATGCTATTTCATTAATAGCGATCATGTGTTTTCCTAGAAAAACAAACAAACCAACCCTAAATAAACAAAAAACCCAACAAAACAAAAAAACCCGAAAAGTAGATGAAATGAATGGGCTTTCGAACTGGAAAAACCCTCAATTATAGAAAAATTGAATTGGAATATATAATAAATCTCCTTCGTCTTTACCTATCACTAATTCAGAAAAATATGTTTTTAATGGACCCTATTATAATTGCTGCACGTTATGTAAAACAAACTCATTTACATAAGGTGACGACAGCCTGATAGGGTTCTCTATTGCTGAAATAATGGAAGTCAATTGTTTTAAAAAACCCTTTAATTACATTGAAGTTAAAAGCTTAGAAGGGGCCTTTGAGTAACTGATAATATTGGAGACTTAAGAGCCCAAAACAACCTTCCTACTTATACTGAGAAATTTCAATTATCATTTAGTCTAACTTGAAAAGATCAAAGGCCTCTCCTTCTCTTTTCCATGCCATGTATTTATCTCATTAAATGTTATTAAATTAATCAACAGCTTTTTTAGAGAACCAGTCCTTGTGTTCAGCAAAAACCAAAAGAAGAGATAATGACACAGAGAAAACAAAATGAGTACTTTCAAAGAGCGAAGTCAATCACCTCTGCTTATAAAATAGGAACAAATTTAGCAATAATAAGCTATTCCCAGCAAAATATCATGACTGAAGATAGCTCCTAGATTAAAAAGAAAAGAAATCGAAAAAAGGTCATAGAATTGTTCCTTTCTGCTCCATTTTTTTTGGTAATAGACTGCTGCTAATAGGAACTTCTGACAAGGCGAGCAGCCTGAGCTGTGGAGGTGAAATTTTTCTTGGTCCAAATCTTCCATTACACTAAGGGAAGGCCACTTAGGTGCTTTTGTGAAAAGTAATTTTCGGGAGAGAAAATAAAAAGTTCAAATAATAATAAAAAGTAGTTTTCCAAACTGCATTTATATTTGAATCTAATTATCAGATTAAGCTATCTGCACTTAATGACAAATATAATCCTGCCTTCAATGTAATTGACACATTCCCCTTATACAAGTAGAGAAAACACCATTCATTTATTCAGAAAAATATGTCTATATTTAAAGTTTTCATATCTCACAAGAATGTTGACTCATGTATTGTGGAGGGTTTTTTACTTTCCTCAGAAAGAGCTTATCGTGGCAGTTGCTGAAACCAGACACACAGGAGAGTCAGGGGTAGTGTGTCAAAGTTTGAACATCTGTTCTACTGCCATTGTACAGAACGAGGCAATGTGCTGGTAATGCACTATCCAAGCACCTTCAAACCAGTTGCCTAGAACTGCAGTTCTAATTTACAATTGTCTGTTTGTCATTTTAAGAGGCAGGTCTTTCCTCTGGGGCAGTTGTGTGAATGATATTTCCATGTATGATTCTGATGAGATTTAGGATGCCATCCTGCTTTTCTCTGTAGAGTTTCCTGAAGTTAAATTTTCAGAGGAGAAACAGTACTGTACTCTGAACTCTGCTCAAGGTAACTGTTTCAAGGAGTCAGCCTGTTTTAGAAAAACAGAAAATCCATGTAAGTCTCTTCCATTTTCACAAGAACTTGATATAGTAGAGGTGTGGTATACTTTAAAAATTCTATCTCTAATACAACCTAATACATATAAAATTATCTCACGGATGGTATCCTTAGTAGGTATTACATGTTTTTAAATTGTTAAATTCTTGTAATATTTATTTTTTTATTATTTAATATGACCAACATTTGTAAACAGAAGTAAAATTTATTCAGCATCTGTAAATGTCGCTTAATGTGAAACGAAGTAGATAAAACAAATGAAATTCAGTTCTGTGGAGATGTTAGGACAAGCTACATATGTATTTCAATGTGTCCTGAAGAAATTTCCATTCACAACACACTTTCACAATGGCCTACATTCACATTCACAATCCAAATTACAATTATAAACTTACTAAATTGGAACACCTTAATTCTTCAGAACCTGCTTAATAAAGAAATGTTTTTAGATACTAAGAATATTCTAAAGCTTTCCTCTACTTTTGACTAAAAGGTATGTAAATTTCTTCTTCTTGATTGTGATATTTAACTAAATAAAAACTCCTTCATTCCCAGCTTGTAGAGGTGATAGAGAAAATCAATATTTTGTAATCTTATAAATTTCATAAGACTGAAAGCCAAAAGAAACACTTTTTTCCCCTCTCCATTTTTATTTATTTTCTTTCAGTAGATGCACAAACTAGAATGCTAAGAACATTCATAGACAGCAGTCTTATGTATATTATCTCTTATTCCTTCTATGTGTTAGTCACAATCTAGGCATTAATCAAAATGATAGAAAACAGTGCAAATGAGATGGCATAATAATATAGGCTCAAATTAACGCATTCACTTTAATATTCACTCACACAGAAAACCTTTCCAACTGTCAGATGATCTATTAGGTTGTTTAATGAGTTAGAGGGTACCTCTAAGCTGCATATATTACTAGACTATACTACCATAAGCATATTAAAAGACAATATATTTGCTGATTCAGATCACTGGTTCCTTGGGCAAATACAGCTGGCCAGCAGATCCCTGAGGTGACCACATTTTCATCTGGGACCCTGGATAACTCTCAGGTTAATCCGCACTGCCATGACGTTAGGTGGGTAGGGCGAGTCATTGACTGCTTTGGTGCCTTCTAAGGGGACAATTAGCAGTTCCTCTGTGAGTAAAGAGATATTCTCTTTACTTAATTCATAGAAAAGCACTAATGATCATAGTGTATGCCCACAAAAGTGGAAATTGGCCCTTTGAAAGCCAAGGCAGGAACTGAAGGATCCAGAAAGCAGATGAAAAAGAAGAGATGCCAAGGCGGACAGGAGAGAGGAAAATTTTGGAGTGCACAATCGGTAAAGTCTGGCCAGCTCTCTCTCCAAAAGGATGGTGCAGCCAGGAACCTCAGCTGTTTGGAGGAGATAGTACAGCTTCCAGGCTCTTGGGACTCTGATACTGGTTCACAGGCTGAAGGATTAGGAATATTGGATTGCTTGAAAAGACTAAATCAATGCCAAGAGATTTTTTTACTCAAGGTCTCAAGTACTATGACTTTTGATCCTCTATTCCCAAATTAGGGGAACCTGCATATCTTTACTGTCTTTTTCACCTTAAAACATCTAGAAATCTATCTGAATGTTTTTAAGTATCAAGTTTGAATAGGCTTCCATTTGCATCAGGGATGGATGTTACATTAGGCTACAATCCTTATACAATAATCTGTTGAACATTGCTTGTTTTGAGGGGCAGAGATTATGTGGTCTTTAAGCATCTGATTTAAGCATAAAATACACAACCCTTGAAATAGGACACTCATAAAACCACAGTGCAACACAGAGAAGAGTAAAACTTTAGAAGGTAAAAATTAAGAAGTACGTATGCACAAACAAAAATGACTTTTAAAGTGAAGTTTATCTTGCACCAAGCAAGCACAAACCTATTACCCAAGGCAATAGAAAGCTGATTGATGATATCATGATGACAAATGAATTCTCATTTTGAATTCTGCCTGCTAAGTAATTAGTAATGTCATCAGTATCATTACTAGCTCCTCATTCAACTTCATCAGCAAGCTGTTCCTGTTGCTCATTTTTCAGCTTCTCCTTTCTGTGCTTCAGTCACAGGATGAATCTACATTGAGGACAGTTTCTAGCGACTACCCCAGGGAGCAACAAAAAAATTAGTTATCAGGCACAAGCAGTCTATTGAAACTGAACCACATTTCAACAGCAACTGCATGATGTTATTTTGAAGTGGTCACTAACTTGAGAATTAGTGTAAATAGTGTCAAGGACATTTTTCTTGTTTTTCCTGAAATATATTTGGAAACTGACATAATATAAAACAAAAATACAATTAATTCAAATACTTAGTGATTATAACTGAGCGAGTTACTGCAGGACAAAAGCTTATTAAAAATGTGTTCTCATCTCGTTTTCTCATGCTTCTGAGATGGAAAGAAGCATTGCCAAGGAAATTGAACAAAATACTGCCAATGCATATTTTACCCAAGGTACCAGTTCTATCTTTTCATTTAAAAACCTACGAAACTTATCTTTAAAAAAAAAAAAAAAGGGACAAATCCTAATGAATGCCGAATGAAATATTTGAAACACTCACAACTGCACCTTTGGGACCAAGCTACAATTTGAGCATAGGTGTAGAATTAGAATGGCCTTAGGAAAGGCCATTGGATTGCCAATATTTTCCCTTTTTCATTTTCTATGCAACCAGGTTTGTATTTTAACCGAATATGACTAAGTTACAGAGACTCTTTTGTTTGTTGTTTTATATTTTGGGAGGGGAAGAGGGGTTTAAATAACTTATCGATTGTATTTTTTCATGGCATTAGAGCTGTTCAGAATTTATTTTAGACAAGCAGACTTGTCTGCCTTTTTATTCATTTTCTATTGTATTTTTGGAGTTCTGAAACAAAACTTGCCAGATATGTTTAATTTTTAAAACTGTATTTCAGTACACACACCAGTTTTTGCTAAACTGGATTTAAGGATTTTAGTTTAAGCAAGAATATTTCTGCACAGTTCATTTACAGATTCTGCTATGCAGGAAGAATTGTATCAAGTGACTAAAGAAGGATGAGTAAAGATTAAATTTGTTTCCTCTTAATGATGGTGTCCATTTGAACAAAAAGTTACATTACTTTAAACAAATGTAATTTTATTACAAAATATGCAAAATAGATTATATGCTTCAGTCAAGGTAGTTTTGAACATTAGAATACTTCCTCTGGTCTTTTCATTGTGCTCCAGTTTTTAATCCCATTTTACATTGCTAAACAGAAAAGAACTAGGAAGAAGTGTTCGACCTTGTCCAAAGATGGTCCATAACTAATACACTATGTCCAAGTTACTTTGTTTTAGGCTGTCTAGTTCACCTGATCTTTCAGCAGGATAGAAAAGTATTACAGTTTTGGTGATATATCATTGATCTACTTGTGTCAAAAGCAAGATTCCCTAAAATTGTCTTTTCGACAAATCTCAGAGTAAACCAATGACAGAATTGAGGTTCATGACAGATGATCAGTAAACCATAACTCCACCTGAAGTTCTGTGGTAAAAACTGTCACAGTAACTTTGTCACCAAAGAGGAACAGGAATATGGTGACATTAAGTCAGTTGCCTAAACAGAAACTCCTGTGCTGTGCCTCATCCCTGCCAATCTGCCCTGGCCTCCAGCTGCCTCTGTGGAAGGGCTGGACCCTCACACCGTGCTGGTTCCTGCCTCTCAGACCCCTGTGACTGCCCCAAGAACTCTCAAATGCCAGATACAGATGTTTAGACAACTGAATTGAGCCCTCAGCATTTGTCTGCATTATCAGCTGTTGAGATTAACAGGGTGAAAAAAAAGAAAAAAAAAAAAGAGAAAAAAGAGAGGAAAAAAGAAAAATAATCTATTAGGTCCATGGCAATGTGTTTATCTGCTCTGACTGGCTTAACAACCCTTTTAATGCCCTTTTAATCCATCAGTACCTTGAACTTTTGCAGACTTATAACACTGGATATAGTGAGATAGGGAAATAAAAGGAAGCTTTTTTTTCTTTCTTTCTCCAAGGATATATAAGATGACTGAAATACATTGTATTTTCTTTAAAATTCTTATTTTTTTTTCTAAACAATCTTCATGGCTATCTTCAAGACTATCAGATTTGCTACTTCTGCAAAACATTTTTGGGATTGAGATACTTCATTGAAATTTACCATTGGATCTTACTGGTTTATTCTTTGCCTGTTGGTAAGAATGCATGATATTCTGATGGAGGGCTTTTTGTTTTAATAGGGTCAATTTTCCCTTTTTTTGGACACCTTAATTTGATATGCAGTTTGAAAGGCAAACAGAACAACAGTCTTAATTTAAATTCCAGTCAGAGGAAAGTGAAGTGAGATGACTACGCTCATAGTTAATATATTGATTTTGTTTAGTTAAAATAAAGAATAAAATGGTTTATTGCCAGATGACTGGATCTGATTTTGTGTTTGGTTTGTCAAAAGGAATTTTTTCTATCAATTTACAAATTCAGTAACCTGACAAATGAGCTAAATAACAGTAAGTTTTGATGCAGTTATGGAAATATGCCACAATAGTAACATTTTTAAAACTCTCATGTAGCCTATAACTCACCCGCTTGTTAAAGAAATGGTATCTACAGGAAATATTAATGAACCCTAAATCCAAATTAAATTTCAGTCGGTTTTACTGTAGTTAATGAATAATATGAGAAACTGACCTAAACTAACATTTCAGAACTCATTAAAAATAATTTTCACTAGCAGCATTAGCCTTCACTGTTGCTTGTAAAAGATTTTATGGAGCACACTGAAACCCAGGAGCCATGGTAAGATCTTCTTGCAAAATGACAGTGATTTTTACATATTCTTTGAGATAGTTGTATTGTTGTGATAATAGTTCTTCCCTAATATCAAGTTTCTTTTCCTTGTTCCAAGAATCTCCATTCAGAGATTCATATTTGGGGCTCTGTATTTTCTCTTGTTTTTGCGAGGCTGTTTTTATGACCATTTCAGCAGTCTTGAATTACATAATTTTCAAGGAGTAAATGCTTTTCCTGAGCTTTTTGAATATTAGGAATGAACCTTACAGAGGGTGATTGACTCCAGCTTTAACTGCCTGTCAGTTCTCCACTGACTTATCTCCTCAGGGAGCACTGTCTGCTTCTTCAATCTATGCATATGTAGATTATGCAAAACAGAAGTTATTATCGTTTTGTGTTGTAATACAGAAAGTCTTCAGAACCCACGATATTTTATCTTTGATTTTTTTCTATTATTCAGTCTATTCTTCAAACTGCCATCAAGTTCCAGGATGTATAGGAGTACTGGGAAGAGATTTTTCAGACGTCTTTTTTTTTAAGAGGAATTTTTAGCCCAGAATTTGATTTGGAGCTTATTTTCCAGTGCAAAAGTCCATACCTCATCAGGCTTCTTTTATCAAGTGTTTTATAATAACTTTCCAGATCCAGAGGATTTGATATGATCGGACTGGAGGACAAAGGGCAATACCATGTACTTCAGATCAGACACATTAGGAAAATAATCTTTTTATTTTCTTATATGTACAGCATGAAAGTATAAAAATATTTGAACATGATTTCTTCTTTTAGATTGTTTTTCTCACACACAGAATTTGTGCTTTTACTCTTCTATTTACATAGTTGATGTCATAATCACGTATGATTATGACACCAGCTATTATCTCTTTGTAATACTACTTGCTATTATCTATTTATAGGGAAATCTAAAGATGAAAAAAGATAGGAGACCACCCGGTCCTGGCTTTTAGTAGCATATGTTAGGAAATGTAATTTTATAAAATTGCCTTCTAAACAGATAAGATACTACATGGCACAGGAAGGAGAAAAGCTGCAAAGTGAGTTGTATAGTAGGAATTAAAGATCTGTGTCCTTTATTGTATTTCAACTGTGATTGTCATCATCAAGATAAGGCAATGGCAAATTACGTTTAACAAATACTGTTACAGAATAAGTGAGGTGTGTATCCAAAGATACATCCTCATCTGTGCAAATATTTTTGAGATCTCAGATGAAGACTCAAATATATAATCTCTGTCACTGACGGTAAATCTTATAAGGATGAAATATTCTGAATATGAGATCTAGAAAAATATATTCCAAACAATCCTGTGAGCTTGTGATAAAACAGTTGCTATTTTTAAACACTGAGGTTAAGAATGGAAAAAAACCCCTGTACTATATTGCAAACATTAAATTCTTCCTTTCTAGAAATTAATAACCATTTTAGACAAGGCATTAGCTGCCATGAAGGCAGCAGCTGCCTGGGCTGCTGCTATGCAAAATTCCATACCAGGAGTTAACTGTGTCTTTTTTCACTGGTGACTTCCAAAAGGCATAAGAAAGTAGAAATGGTCATATCAGAAAGAAAATACTGCATGTGAGTGTGAAAGCTAATAGGTAAATATAAGACATGTCCAGTGATTTTCAAACATTCTTTTTACACATTTAAGAGGTTGACAGTAGAGGGCCCATGGCAGTTTCCAGTCCCACTGCGAGTAAGTAGCTGACAAATTCAGTGGTTCAGAACCTGGGAAATAGAGGCAGTCTGATAGAGACCCAGCTTGTTCACATGTCTTTGTTCAGATGGATTGACAGGCAACAAAGCAAATTTTATGGCAAATAAGCTTAAGTCAGATACAATCTCCTGGTTTTCAGCACTATCGGTATCCCTTAATTCCAGTCTTGTTTAAAGTGTCTGCTTAAGCTGAAGTTAACTATTATTTTAAAGGTCAAGAGACAACGCTTTATAGTGTTTCTTCCTCTTGTCAGGAGTACTAATTCTAGCTTAATTAAAATCCACTGCCGTAGTTCAAAAGGGATTAATTTTAAATACCTCCAAAGGGAAATCATATCTTTTTGGAAATTTCCAGTCTGAAATGGTCTCAAATAACTGAAATTTTCCTTACTGTCTCAAGTCAGGAAGTGCTTATAAAATATATGGAGATATACAGAAGGATAAGTTGCAAAAAAAGATTCCTTGTCAAAAATGTCTTGATTTGCAAAGTCCTTTATTTATAAACAATATTTAAAAGAGAGCTGTAAATCAATTAATCAATTGTTTGTATTAAGAACACTTGTGTTATTAAAAAGTTCTCTTAGAATTTCCAACAGGCAATATTTTTTAAACTGTAAGCTTTGTCTTTGATTGAACTCACTTTGATTATCTCATTTAAGTCACCAATCTTAATATATAAAAAAGGTAAGTAAATTTTTTTCCTACTTAAGAAGCTTTCTCATTTTTCTGGAGGACAGTGAAAACTAGTCTTGGGGTTACCTTAACTTGATCTAATTATTTTTGAAACTAAACATGGTAAAACTTACAGATATCTTTGGAGAGAAACTGTTAGGCAGTTTCTCAGTAAGCTCTCCATCATTTTGTCTAAATCAATGAAATTTCTCAAAGAATGCTTCTGGGAAGAAATCTAGTCTCTAGCATTTAGAGATATATTTCCAACACAATTTCTATGATGCTGTGAATCTTTCATTACAGCCATGGACAACATAGGTAGTGTAGTGTTTCCAGGTGGAAGAAAATTAATGCAAAATAGTACTTTTACCCCACCTGTCTGGGATGACTGACAATAACCTGTCAACATACATTATTCTACTATTTTCCTTGCCCAAATAGAACATAGCAACTTGTCAAAACAAAAATGAATAAGTAAAATCATGGAAAGAACTAGGGTCTGGGAATGTGAGGAGATAAAACTAATGTGCTAAAGATGTTAGGCTGGAATGTGAGCAAGAGAAGCAGTGAAGCTTGGTGATGGTAACTGTCAAGGAAAATACTGAGGAAATAAGTTGATGTGAGATGAGGGACGGGGCTGTGTGGCTCTGGATTTGTGAATATAAGTAATGGCAGATATGGAATCAGTGGGCAAAAAGAAGCTATGAGAATGTATAGGACTATGTGCGATAAGTAAGAAAATGCAGTCAAAGCTGAGATAAGATGTGAGAATGGCAAGGAATTTATTTATTAAGAAAAAGAGAAAGATGAGGCTATTGCATGTTTTTTCATGAAAAGTATGATATGTATGGATTTAGTGTATGTGGAATTGAATTTGAAGTGGGAATTGAATACATAATAAGGACTGAATAATTAAAAGCTATTAACAGCTCAAAGCAGATCAACAGCCATTTCCTTCAAGTCCTCTGGAAATATTATTTATGCTTTCATTTTGAAAAAAAATCAGTTATTTGCGTATGATATCAGTTATAAAACTTTTAATGGTATAAGATTAATTGTGGAAATTAATTGGAAATTTTAGATTTTTTCTTGATTTTCTAGGCACCTCAATCTTATTGAACGACGTCATAAATTACCTATTTCCTTCCTTGTTTTAGAAGACTCCCTAAATTATGATATCAAGGTTTGACTATAAGTCTCTCAGATTATTGAATCTAATCTTAGGTCGGACATCAATGCTTAAAAAAAAAGACAACGATTTAGGAGTTAATTGTTTATAGGTAGTCAAATTAATCATTTGATATCCTAAAATCAAAGGGCAAGTCCGATTAGAAGAAACAAATTAGTCACAACCTTAATTGTGACCTATCTAATACTTGTCTCCTAAATGGCTAATACATCACAAACTGAATGCATGAAGGTACTTCAGTCTCAAATTTTGTTGATGCCACTAAAGTTTTTATTACCTTTCATTGACACAATAAAGATTTATTTATGCTGTGTGTTTCCATATCTGAAGGAGACAGAGGAGAGGTCTTTGTGAAGGTCTGGAGTGTGTCACTTGAGATTCATGGATATTATATTGTAGTTAAGACTTGTAAGAAAATTTCCCATGTCTTCACT
Source organism: Platysteira castanea (assembly GCA_013397175.1). Lineage (NCBI taxonomy): Eukaryota > Metazoa > Chordata > Aves > Passeriformes > Platysteira > Platysteira castanea. The sequence goes on along the minus strand of VYXC01001932.1, from coordinate 711,641 downwards.
TCACAGAACTGCAGTCAGAGAATATATTGACTTGGAAGGGACCCACAAGGATCATGGTGTCCAGCTCTTGGCTCTGCCCAGCACCATCCCTAGGAGAGACTGAGAGTATTGTCCAAATGCTTCTTGAACTTTTTTAGGCTTGGTGCATGTTACCAATTTTATTTGCCTTTGCAGGAAATATTAATTCATTGAATTGCTATTAATACATCACACAAATTACGATAATACTCAATTAGGGATCATGCTGATAGGCACTGTAAAAACACATAATAAATGGAAATATAGAATTTATAAAGTAGCCATGTGCTTATTTACAGGATTATTATGGTGGTTATGGTTCAGAAAATATATAAAATACCTAAGGGACAGGTCAATAATTACAAGTATGTAAAAAGAATTTTCAAGAGTGTTACCAGCAGGACTCACAACACTGCAGATTTTTTGTAAGTTTATTTGTGCAGACAAACAAATGAAAAAAGCTTCATATCTTAGGCATTCTGGAGACTTTCAATTTTTAACTGTCCTTCACTGAAAGGATCAGTTATATCTGATAACAATACAGACACACTGGATCTGCCTAGATCATTAAAGCTCCCTTTACCTTCCACTTCTCATTCTTTAAAATGTCTGTCTTTCTTGTAGACATTTCCTGGGAAATATCATAACACCTCTACATTATTTTGACCAAATTGTTTGGATTATTTGTAGTATCAATAGTAATTGTTCTTTTTAATCACCTACGTTCTTCTGAAAATAGCACTGCAGGGTTAACAAACTTAGCAGTTTAAATGCTCATACTAAAAGGGTTTCAAATTACTTAGAATTCACCCAACCCTTTTGAATGGTCAGAAGCATGGAACTACTCACTCAGCAAAGAATTTGTGACTCATTGTTCTGTCCTATATCAAGGCATGTATGGCAGGAGTTTGCAAATTATTGAGAAATGAGTTCCAGATGCTGTTTAAAAACACGGATTTTTTTAGAGCTATGTCTGCATTTTCCTTTTTTTAAATTATTTTTTGTTTTCCTTTTTAAAATATTTTTTCTATATGTATATATTAAGGAACAGAAGAATAAAAGTGAATCAACTGATATTCTCATGTAATTACCAAGTAGGTTCAGAGTATTTTAGACCTTTCAAAGGAAAACTTTGCAGCCAAGGAAGTAATATTTATCATTAAGGAAAAGGTGTTATTTTGTGTACAACTTGAGAGAGAAGGTAAAGGCAGGAGATGTTAACTGATGAAGAACAAAACCAGGAATATAATCAGACATCTCATGTATATGTATATAGCTTCTTCTGGTGGGCAGAAGGAAATTTCCCGTATTTATTCTACTTCTCTGAATTCTGTTTGCCATGTTGAACAGAAATACTTGATTGCCATACTCCAAGGAATGTGAACAATGGATGTGTAGCTATGCTAGCAATCATGTATTAATCTGCACAGCAAACTGCACTTTCAGTGTTTTATGGAAAGCTAAATTCCTTGTTTATATTTCAGCTTCAGCCAAAGCGTCAATAGATGGAAGTTTCTGTGGTGTTTCAACAACCAAAATTTGAAGCTCCATTCAAAGCCCTGTAGCGCATCTGTGCATCCGCATGAGCATTTTGCTTTAAGGGATTGCATGGAAATAAGTTGTGTTTCAGTGACCACTAATCTTTTTCTTCAAGACATTCAAGTGGTGAAAGAATATAATAGTACTAGCTTGGAGATGGGTAGTGTTACCTTTGAAATGTTGCATTAACCTCCTTCCTTCTTCCCTCTGCCTGAAGAACAGCAGCAAGGCATTTCTCCTTCTGACCCCTATGTGACAGGCATAATGGTTTGACAGATCACAGCTAAGGCATGCAGTTGTGATTGTCATGTGGGAGCACAAAGTATGACAAATGATCTGGTTTTGTGCTGTAAAAACATACGGTGCAGAAGTATTACTGTGAGAAGGTGCAAACCAAGTGCCACTTGTCTGAGTCTCGTGCGCATGTTGTAAGACATGATGGCCCTGCTCATGACACACCAGAAGGTTTTCTAATATCCTGGGTTCTCTTCAGCAGTACAACAGTCAAATACAAGATTATTGGCAAAGAAAATGGAATTAAAGTGAGAGCAGAGTATCAAGCATCATATACTACATACATACACCCATAATTCATTAACTGTGAGGACAACTTGACTGTAAAGCAAAATAAGTGTAAATAAATAAAGCTAACATACAATAACTATAATACCAAGTGATATTATAGTGATAGAAAAAAGTGATACCAGAGCTCCAAACATAAACCCCAAAACTTATCAAGAAAACCTGAATTTAAAGATGTGATATTCCTCTTATAGATACTTTTTATGATAGCATTTATTGAAATTCTTGAAATTATTCCTGCTTGTAATGCCACCTTTCATTCAACCATGTAATATTATCAAAATGCAAAAAATTATCTATTAGCAATATATATGAGATAAAATTATTCCTAGACTGAAATGTCATATTTCATATGCCAGGTTTTAGTCTTTACATAGTTTTTAACATGGAATAAAACCACTAAAAATAAAGATATATAATGAAAATGCTGACATTTTGATTTTTTCTTTGATATTTCACTTTTTACTTAATTTACGTTATTTTATTTCCTTTCTTCTTAGTGTATATCTGTACTGTAAGTTGACTCTAAGACATTTGTGTTTGTGTTAAAACTGTTTCTTATAGACAATGAAAAGGAGTATAATTTGCAAAGCTTTTTTTTATAAATAGGGGTGGTGGGAAGGGCTGTCCATATATTTTAGTCTGATGAGAATAGCAGAGAAAAGAACCAATAAATTAAGTGTGCTGAAATCCCTTATGATCACCAAGGAAGAATTTTTAAATTAATTCCAAGATGACTAATGATGTATTGAAATAATTCCTTGGGTAGATAGAGGCAAATCTGTGACAAAAAAGAAAGGACATTATGTCCTTCTTTATGTTCCTGTGGAATCATGGTTATAGAAAGACAGACAAACAAATGAAAATAGTGATGCCATAATCACTGGTGTACTTAATAGGCTCTATCTGATAGTAAATTAGAGCTTGAAGAAATTCTGATCACCAGTTTCCAGTTATGCAAACTACCATTTAGAGTCTGCTCCTCTCACTTACCCTGATGTATTCACATTATGTGAGTCAATGCAAGAGTAAGTTCCATAAGGAAAATCTTCTATTAAATGTGGATCAATTAAACACCGAGGACTACAAAAGGTTATGGATTTACTTTAAAATAAAGGACAGAGCAGAACAATGAGTACAGCTTTTTCAGCAATTACTCTTTGTTGAGAGAAATCCAATGAGTCACGTTGATGGAAAAAAGGACAGGGCAGTGGATTAGGGTGCAAAATTGTTACTAAACACTCTGTGTTCCGCCCTGTTTTCAGATTTCTCTTACTATGTACATAGTCATGACCAATAATAACAAGGGAGTTCCTTCTGAGAAAGTAGCTAAAGAAGCTCACTCTGAGAAGAAACCCAGAACTTATGCCAACCAAGCACATGACAAAGGTTTTTCATAGTAATTCCCAGAGGATGTGATAGAGCGTTGTCCTGTATTGGGGTCACCCAGCCCATTGGGGGCTGTGGCGGGGAGTTATCCCCCAGGCTTAAGAGACAGGCTTCTCCTAAGACACAGTGTTCCCTTGATTGATCTGTATGTTCTCCCTTCCCTGCTCTCCTATTTGCCCTCGTAACCTGGTCTCTCCCTATTGGTTCCGCTGCACTGGTCCCGTCTCTGCCCACCCTGTAGACCTCTTTTATAAAGACCAAACCCCTCCCCCATTTCGCCTTGGGCTCCTGGTCCCCTTCATGATGAGGTGAAGTAAAGCCTCTCTTGGAGCACACCATGCCAAAGGTCCTTCCTGGCTCTTTCGTAGCCCGCAGCGAGTGTGTGTGTGTGCCTGGCTGCTTCCCTGGCTGAGATGGGTGCTGCCTGCTTTCACTCCTATGAGAGCCTGGTCCCTTTGAGCTGCTCCCTCCGGGAGCCACCCAGCCATGGAGGCTCAACCAACGGGACAGGACGGGAGCTATTGGAGCACTCCGATCTGACCAGCTTCAGCGCAGCGGCTTTGCCGGAGCGGCCCCAGCCCCTGTGG
>VYXC01001932.1:581737-707479 GCA_013397175.1 Platysteira castanea | reverse complement strand
TCCTCTGATAGAAGGCAGGTTACAGCCATCCCTCTCCCACCAGTTTCGGGAAGAAATTCCTTGGAGGAAAGGGAAAGGGGAAAAAAACTTTATTTAACAAACACAGTGCACAACAGGCAGGGGAAGAGAATCATGCTAAATAATAAAACCTCTCACTGTGGAGAGACCCTAGTAAATTTTCAGAGTCGTTTCTGTGGGTGTGATCTCTCTCTTCCCCTCTTCAGACCTGGGTTGGTATAGGCCTGTCCGGGCCAAAGTGTAACGTCTCCTGGCCAATGCTTTGGTGTTGTTGAAAAGTCCAGACGAGAAGAAGAAGAAACTGAAGTTCCAGGAAAACTCCTTGCTTTAGCTAATGAATAAAAAAGCTAGCTAGAAAGTGGGAGAATGCCACTCTCTTCCCTGCTGCAGAGAGCTGAGCTGAGGAGACATGAGCAAGTTACCTTTGTGTTTTTGAACACAGCACACTGAAGAAATTCCATTGGCTTCTCCCGCTCTCTCTTAAAGGTCTACCTTAAAGCTACAGAACAGGCACAGGATTCATGTCTGGGCGTAGAGCAGGCGATAGGGGGTACATGATAAACACCCCAAGACAGACTTAAATATTATTGCAATACGATGGAGACGCACATTTACACTCGGAGAGAGAAAACATGTTTCTGTATGTGCTATCATCTAGCCTTTGTCTGCCTCTCACATATGGATATGTAAAATAGGAATATTTAGAGAATGTTGTGCCTAGATTTGATTCCCTAGGGACTGAAGTGTTGTATAAGGGTCCTTGTAGCTTCATGTCATGGGTTGTCCCAGATCAGATGCCAGGCACCCATCAAAGTCACTCACTGACTGCCCTCTGCAGCTGGACAGAGGAGAGAAAATTTAGCTAAGGGTTCATGGGTTGAGATAAGGACTAGGAGAGTTCACTCATCAAATACCATTAAGAGCAAAACAGGCTCAACTTAGAAATATGAAGTGGATTTATTACTAACGAAATCAAAGCAGGATAATGAGAAGTAAAATAAGCTCTTAAAAACACCTTCTCCCTACTTCTCCCTCCTTCCCAGCTCTACTTCCTACCCCAGCGGCACAGGGAGAGGGGAATGGGGGTTACAGTCAGTTCATCACTCATTGCTTCTCCTGCTGCTCAGGGAAAAGAGTCTTTCCCCTGCTGCACTGTGGGGTCCCTCCCATGGAACATAGGTCTCTACAAACTTCTCCAACACGAGAATCACAGTTTCCTGTGAACTGCTGCAGTGTGAGTCCATCCCATATGCAACAGTACCCCTTAAACTGCTGCAATGTGGAGCACTCTTCCTGGGGTGCAGTCCTCCAAGGACAGGCTGCTCCAGCTTGGAAGCAGGGCCCCCTCCCTCCACCGGGTCTCCCACTGGATCACAGCCTCCTCCCGGCACCCACCNCACAGCCTCCTCCAGGCACCCACCCGCTCCGGCCTGGGCACCTCCCCCAGGGGCTGTGGGTGGATCTCTGCATTCCCCGTGGGCCCATGGGCTGCGGGTGGATCTCTGCATTCCCCGTGTGCCCACGGGCTGCAGGGGCACAGCTGCTTCACCATGGGCTGCACCACGGCCTGCACAGGAATCTTGCGCCTGGAGCACCTCCTGCCCCTCCTTCTCCACTGACCTTGGGGTCTCCATGTTGTTTGCCTCACATGTTCTCACCTCCTCTTCTATAGATGGAATTAAAACTGCACAAGAACTTTGTTTGGATTTCTTCTTAAATCTGTTATCACAGAGGCGTTACCAACTTCTGTAATTGGTGCAGCCTTGATCAGAGGCACGTCTGTCTTTGAAGCCATCAAGGATTGACTCTGCCAGACACGGTGGAAGCTTCCAGCAGCTTCTCATAGAAGCCACCTCTGTAGCCACCCTGCTAATAAAAACCAGCCCATACAAACCCAATACACTTCAGGACAAGAGTTCATACTTGTCTGGGCACAGTGTAGTCTAAAGAAATGTCACCATTTTTGGACTAAAAATAATTTAAACGTTGAAATGAATGGAACTTGAAAGACACCCTTAGGTGCCCAAGAATGGATTTAAAAGCCTAGAGGTAGGCTTCTATTTTAGAAATGTTATAAATTATTTTGTTCAAAAAAACAGACTGAAGTGAGATTTTGCTAGTTATTTGTAAGAAAATCTGTTACAGTGGACTATTCATTATTTAGGAACACCTACAGATAACAGCCTGCATTATCAGTATGTAATCTATATTACATGATCTGCAGGGGCAGTAGAGAAAAGCACACACCTGAAAATCATGAACAAAAGAGCTGCAGAAAACATTACCCTTTTTCAAGGCATGCCAGGATTATCTTTAATTGCTTTATACTGCTAAGGGCTAGTCTAAACTAGAGGGGGATTGCTAACACATCTATCTCACAAAAAGCTCTAAAAAGAGATGCAGCTTTTACTGATAAAAATATGTTTCTTTGGATGTTGCAGATACCAGATTCCCACAGAAAATAAGCTATATGAGAGAGAGAGACTTTTTTTTTGTTCAGAATTGCTATGTCTATTCTTGGCCCTTGAGTGGTCTAATCAGTATCACAAAAAATTCCCAAATGTCTATAGCTGACAATGTTGTGCCAGGCAAAGTTTCTGGGGTAGACCCAAGGCATAGTTACTGTCGCTGTTGAGATGGTCATGACACATACAGACACACACACCAACTGCTCCGTGCAAAGAAAGTTTTTTATTATAACCATGCAGCCTCTTTTATACTATTTCTTAGCATTTATGTTACATGTTAATTGGCTGTTAGCTGACTACCATACAGGATTATTGGTTGTCTATAGCTAGCATATATTTTTGTTAGCCAGTCCTACTCCCTTCGGCAGGTGTCCACACTCCTTCTGTTGTTTATGCTTCTTGCTTCTGTTGATGTTACGGTTTCCAAGGGTACAAACTGAATTCTCATGGGTACACAGTGATTGTGCCCAAGTGAGCTCTGTGAGACTTTCAGAATAGCTGTCAGTTCCTGTTGCCCTGGTTTTTGCTAAAGCCTTCTGTTTTTAACCTTGGAGTCAGATTCTTTCACACAGTTCATGTAAATAATAGCCAGTGTTTACTTAACGGTATTTTCTGTTTTTCATTCCTTTTGTAATAGGAGAGCTTTAATGAGCACCTTTCTTCTCCAGTAGGATTGAGAAGGAAGTGACATGCTCTCCAATCCCTTGTGGAGTTGGGACGTGTATAAGAATGAGATAATGTAAACAATAAAAGTCTTTATTCCTTCTTTTCTGCTGAACCTGGCAGGTCTGAGAGCGTCTTTATTGTGTCTTCCCAGACACAAGTTCCCACAAATTACCACAGTGTCAAAGGTGCTTGGAGTTGTCTTGGTTATTGTCCACATCTCGGCTCAGCCTCGTGTTCTGTTTGAGTGGTCTACCACAGTTTAGAAACCTGAAGAAGGCGAAGTCATTTCCTGTGAGAGCTCATGTCCTGAGTACAACAGCATTTTTGTCCCATTAACATATCAGTTTCATGGACTAAAAAAGACCGCCATGTGAAAACAAATGTCTGGAGTGTCCTAAATATTTTGTTGTTCAAGAGGAACAGTGAAAACCAGTGTGTTACCTCTAGGTTACACATATACATGTATAAAATCAGTTCTTGAAGTGAAATCACTGTAAATACTTTATGTAAAACAAATTGAAGGCATGTATGCAGATTTTTCTGTAAATAAATAAACACTGTGGTACTGTAAGTGTAACTTGATTGCCCTGTCCTGTCCCATGTGCATTGCTACAGCAGTTAATTTTACCTTATTTATCAATAAAGATTGCATTTGTAATGAAAAATGTTCAGAAGAATTATATATGTATAGGTTTAGAACTGTGGAAACTCTCATAATTTCACCTGCTAAAGTCTCTTGAAGCTGTGACATCCCAGATTTATGACAATGTCCTGGGACATATCGGAGATACATAATATTTTCCTGATTAACTTCATCTAAAGAAGACAAACATTTTTACCACTGCCCCAGGACATGCACATGCATTTCTCTGTGTTTGTATACACCTTTAAAGTGCAAATATGTTCTTTCCAGTGTTTGGTGGTGTTCTGTACAGCTGTACAATGTCATTATCACACTTCCATTATTACAGTACATGAAGGAAGAAATACCTAAATGACAAATGGAGCTACCTCAAGAAAAGACTATATGATTTACTAAGTAAAAATGAATTTGTGTAAAAACTGAAGGAACTGACAAGGTAATGCAGAAAATATCTAATATATAATGACACAGATGGACATGTGTTTTAATAAATAAGAATGACACCAACTCAAAATACTGCCAGATTATTCTACATAATTTTACAAATGATAAAGCAGAGTGTTATAATCAACAGTGTCAAAGATAGCATTCAGATCAAGCAAAATAAAATGCTTGAGTAACCCAAACTAAACTGCATTAATAAATCATCATAAACTGTAACTGTAGCTGTAACATGATTGTGAAGTAGATTGCTATTTCTCAAAGGGCTTGTTTCCCACTAAATGGGGACATAACTCAGAAACACTGAACTGCTTTATGTTCTTGTCCAAAACCAACAAATCTTAAACAGATCGGTAGCTTCAATCCCCATTTCAAATCAAGAATGTTTCTTTACTAATATAATAATCTATTAAAATTTTAAATACAATGGAACATTTCTATAACTTGCCGCTGTTAAGAGTTTGAATAGAATAAAAATATGGGCTATATGGATATAATTACATATAGATGAGGGGATCTGTCGTGACTGCAATGTAAACAGGTGAAATAAAAATTCGGTTGAAAAACAGACCAATGAAATCCAAAGATGAAATGGACAACTTTGTAGGGCTTAGGAATTTCATAGCTGCACATAAACCCAGTTTTCTCTCTTCCATGGTAAAAACCTATGGAACCTTCTTGTTCTCTCCATCAGGAAGCAAGATTTCTCTTATATTCACATGGAGCTTGTAACCTTCTCCTAGCTATAGTTGCAATATTTTAGAGTTCTGAATCATATTACAGTAAGGTTGAGATATGAATACAGGAAAATAAAGACTTCCTTGGTCTTCTTCAGAGAAGGACACTAGAACTGCTGAGTAACAGATCAATAAATACAGGGTAGATAAATATTGATTGTAAGATGCAAGGAAAATTTTTATAATTCACAACAGTTCTGTTAGCAGCTGTCCAATGTAGCAGTAAAATATCCAGAAAATGAAAAAAATATGCAGATATAAAATAAATTCAAGAGAAAAATGCCATGAAAATAAATTATATTCTGCTAAATTTAGGAATATATTGTGGAACAAAGAAGTCAAAGGTACTGAAAGCATTTAATGTGCGACAAATTGTGAATCAAATCTAACATCTTTGAAACTTGGGATCATGAAATCAAGGAATCTCATTGAATATTTAAAAATACATTTAAAAAAATTTAGCCATTCAAAATCTGGTTTACAATATATAAGAACTCAGCAATATTAAATTTTCTTTATGAAATGTCCTACAAAATCTTCAGTTTAAATTGTAGTTCATAATGATGAGGATTTTTTCATCCTAAAACTGAAAAGAGAGCATAACTGTTTAATTTATTATCAGTATTTTTACTATACCTTTTTAATTTTACTTGTCTAGTCTATGCACTTGGCAGCAGCAGCAATATTAAAAAAAATGTTTCTGACATTGGTCTGAGAAACTGTTTTCAAGGTCATGCAAAGTGTAAATGCAATCCACTGTCCATGTGATTATGCCAGAAAGACAATATCCAGTTCTTCACGCTGGCAATTGTGAGGCTTCTCAAGCATGAACTATCATATTATTATCAATTCAAGTCCATTTGATAAACATTCAGTTTTCTAAAGTAAATAATAGACTAAGAGACTCTTAATATATTTAAGTGACTGTTTCTTAGCTGTTGAAAAATATTGAAAAATAGCTAGGAAAGGTCATAGCCCATATACAACCTATTAGCATTTTGCCCTTTATTGAGTTTTTATGCATGGTGTGAAACTGAATTACCACTACATAGAGCTGAAATGCATTTTTGCCTTTCAGGAAGACTTATAAATAAAATTAAATTATATTATTAAATGCAGAGACAGTAGTACTAATGCTAAAAGGAAAGAAAATTTGATTATGAGGTCTGATTGTATATGTGTATGTTTTCCAATTATTCAGTTTTGCAATTGTAATTTGTATTCATAGAATAACAACTGTACCTGCAATCATATTGTTGCTTGGTTTCTTTGTTTTGTCCTTTTTTAAGACTTCAGGGGGACTTTTCAGCAACTGGCATGCTTGCACGGAACTTGTTACGGTTAACGAGTACTGTACTTGCACGTTATTGCAAGAACACAACCCTTAGCTCTCTGACTGGTTGTCCTTAGATCATAGATTATGAAAACAATATGTGTTAATATGGTCAAATCAAGTTATATAACAAGTATTACAATCATAATACTTACAAAGATAAAATAATAAGTAGACTTTTTTTTTTAGGATTTGTGGAAAAAGCTCAGCTGCAAAGGTTTCATGGCTTTCCATGTATTTTACAAGGGGGACTTGTAATATTTAAGTTTATTTAACCAGGAGAGATTACCTCTATAGAATGCAAAAATAATCTGTGTCCCACAGCCAGTTCAAGAGAGTTGAAAAGCCTGAGACCCGTGCTGGCCATTTTTCCCTTCTTAGACTACCACAGAAAGTCCTAGCTTTGGAGTTGAGAGTGGGAGTGTTCATAACAACTATCACTGTAGGCTGTGCTGAAACCATTATATACAATTAGCAGGTTTTTCTAAAATTCATTTTAATGAGAAAATTAAAAAGAGGACAATCTAATAGAACAATTATCTGGGTCCTATTAGTACCTACAAAATGACTCACTTATTGTAATAGAAATTTTTCTGAGAAAAGACAAGGTAGGAGCAGAATAGATAAACTTAAAATAATTTATAACTTTCTTGGATTTGGTAAAAATTTTAGCTGAAGAAATGAATAACAGTATTTTAACTTAACTACTGCCAAGTCTGCAGAAAGTCATAGCTTCTACTTGTGTGATATATACCTAATTTATTTCATGATTTGGTGTTTGTGAACTCTCTGAATGTTACACAACACTGCATCTCTTATAGAGCAAAGTTGAGACCCTGTAAAATGGTACAGATTAACTTGTAGTGTATCCCGCCATAAAGATCATCTAGTTCCAGTCCTCTGTCACGAGCAGGGACACCTTTCACTAAACAGGGTTTTTAGGGCCCCATTCAGCCTGGTCTCAAACACTTCCAGGAATGAGGCACCCACAACTTCTCTGCGCAACCTATGCCAGTGTCTCACCATCTTCATGGTAGAGAATTTCCTCCTATTATGTAATCTAAATCTCCTCTCTTTCAGTTTAAAGCTACTCCCCCTTATCTACATACACTCATAAGAAGTTTTACAGCTCTCTTGTAGTCCCATGTAGGCACTGGAAAGCCACAATGAAGTCACCCGAAAGCCTTCTCTTCTCCAGCCTCAACTCTGTCAGCCTGCCTTCATAAGGGAGATGTTTCAGTCCTCAGATCATCTTCGCAGCCTCCTCTGGACTCATTTCAGCGGGTCCATGTCCCTCTTATGTCACAGGCACCAGAGCTAAGGTGTGGGGCCCAAATAACGGCTATTGGTGATACTTTTTCAATGGACTGACCTTTGAAAATGTTCAGAAAACCTACAAAAGATTTTAGTTTGAATTTCCAAATCGATTTTAAAAAATCAAAACTATTTTTATATTTTTTTCTCTTAACTCACAGAAACTGTCTTCTGATGTTCTATCCCAAAACACTTCCTTTTAAGCAGATCAAATGCAGCTTATGCATTATTGAAGAGAACATAGTTTTCTCACATTAGAATGCTGTCATTGGCAAATATCAGGATGTGTTGTCTGACCTAAATATCTTATTTTATGATGACAAAGAGGTTAAATTGAACTCTGTGTTTTGTTTTCTCTTTCACTGCCTTTCACATCTCTGTTCTTCCATTTTGCTCAGACTATTTTATCTTTGATGCTTCATTCCTTGTAGGAAAAAGTTCTAATAACATATACCACCCTGTTCACTGTCTACATGGTAACAAACAATTTGACCATGTCAACCCATATTGGTTTAGTAATCTATGATCTAGAGACAATCAGACATCGAACTGAGAGGTTTATTCTTCTAGCAGTGTTCAAGTACAATTCCTGTTAACCTGATTTCCCATTCTTTCAAATAAAATGTCTTTCCATTAAATACATTACTCCTAAACCCCCAGTTCATGAACTACTTCTGACCTGGAAAAATTACCCAGAAGAAGAAGAGTGGAGGTAGAATAAAGGTCAAATGAAACATAGAACATATAATGAAAAATATCTTTGTATGCATAAATAGCTTATAAGGAAATTATTAACAGATTATGTTCATGGTTTTATAGGCTTCAAAGCATTGATAATATTTTCATTTCTTCCTTTTTTTTTTTAATGTCATGTCCAGGCAGAATTATAATGTAGATGCAAGAACAGCAATTTTGAAGAACATGACACTACAGTTTAACCTACATGAAAATTTTAGATGCACCAGACAGTCAAATACCCCATATCAAGTCTTCTGCAGCTTCTGCTGCCTTTGAGAGGGGAAAATTAAAATGTACTGTCTTCACACCCTCTCAATCCTTAGCCTCACAAACAATTTAGAATCTTATGTTTATTGAAAGAGTAACATTATTCAGTGGGTTGGAAGTCATTTGTGTAGATAGGAGTCCTGCAGTGCCCTACAAAGGGTTATGATTCCAAGTTTGACAGTAAGTCTTTCTGTAGTATCATTTCATTCCAGATTGTACTTTCTTTGGGGACAGACTAAGAATCCTGAATAAATAAGGAAATTACAAAAAAGGAAGAGGACTTTTTTAGACTGTTTTCTTCTATATCTCATTTTCAAGATGAGTTGATCCATAGTATATATTTGGATTTTCCAGTTGTGTGGTGGATAATGCAAATTGTCTTTTGCATTATCTACGTGAGAAAGCATTTTAATAATTAAATTAAGGGTGAGAAAAATATCTACCACAGAGGATATATAGTGGAAAAAAAAGTTGTATATTTATTTGTCATGGTCCAGAGATGAACCCAACAATCCTTTAAATCTCTATTATTTTTATAATGAGGAGATATATTAAATTAAAGACTTTCAAGTTTCTGAAAACATTTTCCGCTCCCTGCTCCTATTGCATCTATCTTGTTTGAGAAGCCCTCCACTGCCTGGTGCCATGTCTGTTATTTGTGTGTGATGGTCTCACTTCAGTCCAGTAAATCAAATTATTTGCTTCTGAAAAAGCCTTTCAAAAAAGAGATATCAGTGTCCTGTAGGACACTGAAGATCAGCACTCTTAGGGAAAAGGTGTAAGTGACTGGCTGACAGCGAGAGGGACAGCCAAGTCCAGCCTCACATTATCTTGCATACAGGTAATTGAGAAATTGTGACAACAGCTTCTGACACATCCAGCCGTATCAGCAGAGATAACTGTCCTTTATTATTCAGGGCATTGCTATGTGAACTATTTTTTGCAGCCTGCTTAGATTGCAGTCTTCACAGGCTTTCACATTTATTTGAAATAAGTCTAGGCAGTACTGATCATTTTGTATTAAACTGGTTTGACAACATAAAGTGTCTTCTCATAGGAGATAATCCATAAGTTAAAAGGAAAACAGAAAAAATCCGCAAACTTTTAGTATTGAAACATCATTTTTTGTCACTCTAGGAAAAAAAATTCACTTTTTTCCTTTCAATTCCTCCTAAATGACTTTGGGAAGGAAATTTATATTTTGACTAAATACTTTTAAAAGCTTCAGATGTTTTCATCCTATGACAAAAAAAGCATTTAAGTGAATTGTGTTTCAGGAATGTTATATTTTAGAGGAAATTAAAAAAATGAATTATCAAAACAGAAAAAGAAAAGACAATGTTATGAATGTAATGAAAACTCAGATTATTGTGGTACTTGGATTCTTTACACCTGAAAGCTTTCTTTCAATGCTTAATGGTTGGAAGAGTCAAAAAAGAAAGAGCTGATACTAGCTGGCATTAATTTTGATATAGTTACATAGCTAGGAGATAAGGAACGAATTTCTGCTCCACCTATTTAACAGTAGAGAACAGTTACTCTGTAGGCTGATTTAGAGGAATTTTCAAGCCAGTAACAGTACTATTTCTTTCATTTGATTTAATGTCAATGATAAAAATGTAGAAGGTTTTTTGTGAGCATGACATTTATGAGGAAAAAAGTAATATATAATCAATTCAATTTGGCATATCTTCAATCTATAAAAAGAATAAAAATGAAGGACTGACATTTAAAAGATTTTCATAGGTCCGCTACAGGATTTTCAAAATTTTTCTTTTTTTCATTTGTTTTAGAAAGGAGTTTAGAAGTCAATAAGATAGAGAACAACTTTTTTTAAGATTTCATGCTTTCAGAATATTCACTATACTTATTTTCCTGACTGCAAGCATTTACTGTTAATGTACCTAGGCCTTCTGAATGATATTTTGAAAACTAAATTATCAGAAACTACAATAATTCGTAATTAATTGGCTATGGACTGATGGCAGAAAAGATTTCCTCACTATACTAGGGTTAGAAGTTGGTACTTTTATTGAATGTCAATATCAATGTAAGAAGTGTAACTGAAATACCTTCAGACACAGCCTGACTGCCATATAATTGTTCTGATCATGTTCATGAACCTGTTCTGATGATTAACTTCAGAAACATTTCACTGAATTTCCTTTTCTTACATAGCATCTGTAGTTTAGTTGTTCTTCAGTCAGTATCTGTCATTCGTCGTGCACAGAGACAAACCCTTCCCTTACAGATAAGAGTACAATTAAAAGAAATGTGTCATTTATATAAGCCTTGGTATTGCTTATTGTTTTGGGCGTTGTTTCTTTGTTCTGAAAATTCTTTGAGGGAATTTATTTTATTCTGAGGTAGACGTTATCTAGGGGATAATATCCCCAAATATTTTCTATGATAAACTGGATGTGCTGAGAACAAGGGAAATAAAAACAAGAGTTAAGAGGAATGTGAAATGCCATAGAATATGCTGTGTGGCATTCTTCTAGTGCATCAGAAGGGTTGGGGCTTCCTGTCTGTTATCTATCCTACCTGCCAGTCCTGTGTGGATATCTTGGACACCTTAGGGAAAATTGTGTGGTGCTAAATACTTGCTTTTACACAATTCAGTCCTGCCCTCAACTTCTTTTGGCTATAATAGGAGGATAAACATCTACCAAAGATGTGCTTATAGATACTTAGAGTCCTTTATCAGTGAACTGAATCACATTCTTATATTCATACTCCCTATTCTTAGCCACTTCTGAGTCTTCTCAGACCATAATAACATAGTCTTCATAGGACAAGGCTCTTAAGGAGATGTAAAGCAGGAAGTAATAGACTTCAAGAGCAGGACAAGGTTTCTGAAACATTTTACATGTCAAAAACTGATTATATTAATTCATTAATACAAGCACACACCCACTTGTATTCCATATTTAGTTGGACCAGACATATGATATTGTTTTAATGTCATCCAATCCTGGACCAGCGGCCCATGAGAACAAAAATGAGATTAGTTAGTATATTAGGGATTTCTGCATTCAAGCTTCAATAGAAAAAAAAAAAAAAATAAAGGAGAATGTGCAGTAACCCGGTCATTGAAATGGGGTAGTCAGAAGAAGAGAAGGTAGAATGAGTAGAGAGTGGGATATAGCAGAAGCTTCTTAAGAGAGATAACACAGAAACCAACAAAAATCAAGTAGCTAATAAATTAAACCCTGCCCAACAATGATTCATACTACAATGAATACTATGTCCATACAATATAAGGTTAGGTAGTTTTCTATATATAATTCCTACAGCACATTTCTCACTACATCTGGGTTGCTTACTCTGAGCTTTGCTTTAATTCAAGGGTGTCTGAATGTGAAGTCAGTTCATTCAAGTTATACCACGCAAAATTCAGCCTCTACAAGCTTTGTTTATCTAGTGAAATGCTCTACAGTGTTGCTTATCTACTTTGAGCAGTAACACACAAAATTCTTGTCACTGATTAAGAACCATTCGATATTTTCTAAAAATATATGAAAAATGTTTGCTAATACAGAATGAATTGGTTCTGAATTCAGAGATTAATAGTAAATAGGATCCATCACCAAATACTTTAGCAGACCTCTGCTTGGCTTTTTTGAGAGGTTTATGATCTTAAAATGACTGTGTTGCATTTACTGTGCATTCAGATTAGATTAAATTAGGCCACAAGCCAGTAACGTAAGAATTAGACAAACAATATGACTTATTCCCATCCTTTTAGCAATTATCTGGTGACAGATTGTTTTCTTCTGTTTAAAGTATCTGCTAGTAAAATATATCCGCTCGTAAAAGAAAGATGATTAGTGTGATGGCAATTTTCTTGTTCTTATAAGGAAATGTGGAATATTTATTACAATTAAATAAAACTGTTTTAAAGCTAAGGACAACAGTGTCATTAGGATATATGTTTTCAGTCTATTAAGTTTAAAAGGAAGCCAGACTAACAATTAAGTTTCAAATACTGTCCAGACTCATTACAAAGATTTCAGTCTTTATTTCCCTATATAGGATATGAAGTTGTTTACATAAAATGTACATGAGCAAGATTAATTTTCAGTTACATCAGAAGACCGAAATTGCACGCAAATCAACAGAGATTTTGTGTGCCTCACTAACAGAAACCACTTAACTGAGGTGACCACATATCATTGTAAACATATCACTTTAAAGATATTGCATTAGTTTCTTGGACTGGTTTCTGTTTGATCTTTTAGTCTGGGTTCCTAAGGGGACAGGTGAACCAGGGCCCTGCCTAATAGCTGTCTTATCTAGGAACAGATGATCAATAAAATCCAGCAAAACCTTGGGATGTCTAAATGCAGTAAATGACCAATCTCAGTGTTTAAGGAGAGCCAAATTGAATATAACCTGTGCTGCAAGACCTCACAGTTTGGAGACATAGTGAGGTTTGCCACCACTTTTAAGGTAGGAATGATGGAACAGCTTTTCTGGCAGATCTGGTAAACAAAAGAGGTGGGTCTATACTGTTTATTAGTTTGATGTTCTTCATTTCTACATACCATCCCACAGAAAATCTTTCAAAGAAATTAAATACTAGATATGAACAACTCATTCTCTCTCTTGGTAGCAGAGTAATTACTAACAAGACCTTTATTTTTTATCTACACATTACTCTATTAGTTCTCAGAAAAGATTGCTTTCCATGAAGAGGTAGGATTTGAAAATGAAAGTAGTATAACACTCATTGATTATAAGACCATGCTGAAGTATTTTCTATTTGTTCAAAGGTATTTTTTAAAATATTAATTTTAAATGGTAACATTGACCTTGAGCTACATTTGTTTCAAATGTAAATGTAATGTAATGTAAACTTAACAGAACATTATCAACAAATTAAAAAAAAATAATATCTGTTCAACTATCTGGAATATTTTTTTTGAAATGAAATACTATTCATCTAATTCTGCAGGAAGTTCTGCACAAACACACAAGGAATATATGCAGAATACTCCCTCCCCATTAACCTCCAAAACATTTTCATTTGTAAAATAATGGATTTGATTTTGATTTCTGAGTTAGTTTTCTATCAGGATCATTTAATTAAAGCAAAAAAGAAAGAAAAAAATCTAAAAAACTCACCTAGTTTCCTTCATTCCCTCTTTTTACAGTTTTAATATGAAATTTAAAAATGGAATTAATAATAAAGATTTGTAATATAATATTCAAGCATTCTTTATTATATAAATATCTATGTAAAGATCTGATAGAATGGTGCAAATAGTGTCTTCCCAGTGGTATCCAGTGACAGGACAAAATGCAATAAGCACAAATAGAAATGCAGCAAAATTAGTTTAATCATAAGAAAAAAATGTTTCTAATGTGATGTTCATCACACACAGGAAAGACTGGCTGAGAGCTGGGCAATCTCCGTCTGCAGAGATATTCAAGACCTAACTGGACACAGTTCTAGACAACCTGCTTTGACTGAATTTGCTCTGAGCAGATGAGTTTGATTAGGCAATGCCCAGAGGTCCCTGTCAACTGCAGGTGTCTTTTGGTTCTGTGATGCTTTAAGGATGAAAAAATGAAAAACTAAGATATAGGTCTGTCAAAGTTCAAGCAGTCATCATAAAATCTATGATGAAAATGACGAAAAATTGTGGAAAAGAAAAGCAGGGTGGAGAAACAATATAACTATTTTTACATAATTTATGCTTGAAAAAATGAAATACATGTATGCATATTCAAAAACATATGTTTATTTCAATCATATAACGCAAATACTTGTTTCTTCACTTTGTCAGTTGTGAGGATTTTCAAGTAAGTTTGGAAGAACACTGTACATTATCTGATCCCAAACCCTGTGATCTGATAAGGTCCAACAAAGTGCGTCACGTAGAGATTTTGGTACCCATGGTTTCCTCTTTCTCATCATAGGAAGATAAGCACAAACACAGTCACACTCATGCAAAATTTCTACCTATGTATCACTCCTTAGATCTATTTAATTAATGAGAATGAACACACATACCTTTAGCTCTTTGTTATAAAGCTATTTCTTTATTCTTCCTAATCCAAAAATCTGTAACTTTTTGTTCTTTATGAAAATTACTCTTAAGATAAGTAATCATGAAACTTGGCATTTGCCTTGTTAAATTACACATATGTGACAAATTCTTGATGATTTGCAGCTAAATCCTCCAAAACAATATAAAACTGAAGAAGAAAAATTTAATTAAGTGATTATATAAATTCTATATGGTTTCCAGGTTGTTGGATTGTGGTGATCATTCTGTTAGTTGTTTTAACTTGACATAAATACAGGCTGTAGATCTTTTTTTTAACATGGCATTTTGTGGGCAACCACTACATCTTGCTAATTAGACATTTGTGGCCAAATTCACCCTCTGCAGGAAAACCACTGTTTTTAAAGCAATTACAGCAATGTGAATTCAAACAGCTTAGTGCTGAGAAATGACAGGAGGGTAGAAAAAAGAAGAAAAAAATAAAAATAAAACCTTCCTAACTCACACACTGGGCTGCAAAAGTGAGGCTAGATACAAGCTCTTAGCAACAAAGCTATTTTAGTATTCTGTATGTTGCAAAGAAACATAATCGTATTTTCCTATTCTTTCTACTACTCCTTTACTAGCTAGAACAAAATCAGTAATATGAACTGAGCTAAAAATTAAAAGTCCTTTTAGGAGGAAATCTTAACTGAGTATTGGAGAATATGGATATAGATAATTGTGAAGACATTATACAAAAAACTACATAAGACATCTGGAAACAGGACACATTCAGCCTTTCCATGTAATGTAGAGTAAAAGTAATTAAAATTATTTCTGCCCTATAGTTTAATTATTTATCACAAACAGTTGTAATAATTATCCCCAGAGACTATTCCATTACTTCATAACTCTGGTAACAACAACAAATTTGCTGATAACATTAACCAAAGACCAGAATGAAACTAAAGGAATTACCTGCTCCTGTGAGGGACTGTACTTTGCAGTATGCCCAACTTTAAATTATATCAAATCAATATTATCACAGCTTCTGCTAATACACTACATGGTTCAAAGGAAGAATCAGTGTCAGAATCAGAGGAAAGTAAGCTAGTGCTGAGATACTGAAATAACATGTTAAAATTAGGAAGGAATAAACTCTGCAAGTTGCTGAAGAAGTAATGAGTGGTGTTGAGTGTCTCAAAGTGCCCAAGAAGCTGATGAGATTTCATAGAACCATTTACATCTATGAGCGTTTCAGAAATCTTCTTACATAAGTGAATAGGCCAATAATCACTCTGTTCTCTGATAGTTATATATGTTGCCTTAGTTTTTGCTAAAGCCTTCTGTTTTTAACCTTGGAGTCAAATTCTTTCACATAGTTTCATGTAAATAATAGCCAGTGTTTACTTAACGGTATTTTCTGTTTTTCATTCCTTTTGTGATAAGAGAACTTTGATGAACACCTTTCTTCTCCAGTGGGATTGAGAAGGAAGTAACATGCTCTCCAATCCCTTGTGGAGTTGGAACGTGTATATGAATGTGAGATTGCAAATAATAAACAGATTATTCCTGCCTTTCTGCTGAACCTAGCAAGTGTAAGAGCGTCTTTATTGTGTCTTCCCAGACACATATATACTCTGACATAGATAGATAGATAGATGATAGATAGATAGAGAGATAGATAGATAGACAGAGTTTGTTCTATCAGTCTATCTTAAGAAACAAGAGATTTGCAAAGTTCCAATTAAAGCTATCACAAAACATATACAAATCTTTGGGCCTAACTTAGTTCAGGCTTCCAGAGACTGTCTGAAGAAGAAAAGAATAGGGAACACCAAGATCTGGACACATATCATTTTGTTCTAGCTCATTATTTCTTGAAAGATTGTGTGCCTCTTCTTATAGCATACATACCACTGAAATAGACAACACGAGTTAGCACAGAAACAGCTACTGATTTATTACCACAGGTAGACATGTCACCTGCTGCTGATAGTGTTGAACCTGGAAGTTGTTCATGCAACAGATCTTTGTATTCCTTCTCAGTCTTCGTCTGCTAATTGTGCTAACGGTTAAGGTGGCATTTCTAAGAAAAGCTTTTTTCCTTATTTTCTTTTTTTTTTTGCCCCCATAATTGTATTCTTCTAATAACATCCACTTATAAACACTAGCAAAAATGGTCTAGATTATTTTCTGTCTTGCACAGACTTTCAAAACTATAATCAAAGCAATTATAAGTGGCATTTCCTTTAATTTTATGCTGCTGTTAATAGTAATAATAATGTTATTTATAACAATATTTTAATTGTCCAATAATTACCATTTTATATTAATATGAAAATATTTTTGTGAAAGAGGCTACTGTAGGCATACTCATGACATAAAAATTATGAAAGAAACTTGTGGATGTTGTTTTTATGCCTTAAATATGTATATAAGTCTTAAGTATTTACCCTAGCAATACGTGTCAGTGGTATGTATATATCATGGACACCTGAGGTAAATGGATTTCAAAATTATTCTGAATAATATACCCCAGAATTACAAAGTAACAATTCCAGTCTCCTCTAGAATCCCAAAATGTCCAGTTAGCTGTGTTTATGTAAGTGGCATTTTTAACTTCATTTCTTCTGGTTATTTTTAAAACTTGACTGGATCTTTAATTTTTTGATTGCTGTGTGTTAATTTTGAAACTAAAAGGCACTGCCAAAAACTCTTTCATTTTACAATAGCTGCTTATAATAGCTGTGTTTTTATCACCTGTTTGAAACACTGATAAAGTTCAGCTTTGTCCCAAGAAAATAACCAGGAATGTATAATTTTTTCTTGCATTATTTTGTCCCTGTTGATGGGTAGTTTGAATGTTGATGATTATCCAGAGGGGTAAATTAGAGCGTTGATTTCTGGAACTCAATATAGGCTGTCTGATGTAGGGTTTGATACTACAACCCATTTCCTCCTGATCCTCCTGGACTACTCAGGGGAGAAGTGGAGGGGTTAGGACTGAAGTTGAACTTGGCGAGGAAGAGAGGAGTGGGAGAAGATGTTTTAGATTTATTTTTATTTCTTATTATGCTATTCTTTTTAGTTGGAACTAAATTATACTAATTTTACCAATTTGATTCCTTTCTGCCCGTGATGTAGTAGCTGAGTGATCTCCCCGTTATCTTGACACACGAGTCACATTTTCTTCCTGGTCCTGTTGTGGAGAGGCAGTAATAGAGAGGCTGGGCACCTGGAGATGAGACAAGGTCAACCAACCTCAGAATAGTATATAGTTTAACTTTTCCACTTGCAATTGGTTTATTTATTTATCTTTGAAGATTCTTGAATGCCAGAATACAGAGGAGTGAGAAACATTCCTTACAGCAATAAGAAACAGCTTTATGATTTATGGAGTGTTTTAAGATAAGCCTCAAGATAAATCCATGAAAAGTCCATGAAAATCACTGGGATCCTGGAGGTTCCAGACTGGAGAAATATACCTGAAAACTGAGCTGCTAAGTAGCACCACTGCATATGACAGTCTGTTTACAAAGAACAGATTCCCCTGCACAATAGTATTGTATTTGTTCCTGACTACTGGCCGAAGTCTGGACAGCCTGAGACCTTCAGGCGCCCTCAGCTGTATATTTCTCCAGTTCTCTGAATAGTAGGAGAGTAAGAAAATGTGGTGAGTCTTTTTATGAGAGGAAAAAGGGAAAAGTCTTTTAAAGATTATGCTGCATATTTTAGGATATGAAGACTTAAACTTTGAACAATATAAATGCTTGAACAATGTTAAAGCCAAATATTAAACCATTTTAGTGAAAGAAGCTTAAATTAAAAAATCAGACTGGTTAATAAAAACATGAAGAGTAAATGTTAAATGCAGGGGAAAATAAAACAGTACAAAGTAAAGCAAAACAATGGGCATTTTTACATGAGTTTGACTAAAAATTAGGACCTTATTACCAATGGGATGAGACGTGATATATGATAGAACACATATAGCACACAAAAAATAACATTTTTTATTTTTTCCATCATGTAAGAATAATTTTTTGAGGACATGGAAAGCAGGATTTTGTAATGTAACATATTAACATAACTGCTTGTGTCTGATTTTGGACAGCCAAAGCTATTATTTAGATGGATCCAGAGTTACCTGAGTGAAAGATGTTCTTGAAATTTGCTGTTTGAATTCAAGCTCTCTTACTGGATTTTTTTTTTCTATGGCTTGAATGAAACAAATTATATTCGCAGCTACTGGTTTTAATTTTATGTATAATTTTCAGATAAGTAAGAGGGTAATGATAGAGTTCAAAAGGGTAATACTCATATCACAGTTAAGCCAGGAAATTACAAACTGCTACTCTTTGGGTGCTAATTCTTTACTTATTAGAAAATACTCTGGATAAAAAAGGTCAGTAGTGGCAGCCACTCATAAATAGATTCTGACATGTTCCTACAACCATATCAAAAATATTAAAAGGGAGAGAGGGACAACACCTACTCCTGCTATCTGCTGGTCCCACAAAGACGTGCTTGGCAGGAGATATGAGAGGCATTTAACTAAAAGCAGCTTTGAACTGACATAGTGTCCTTTGGACTTTGTAACAACGCTTATGTTTATCAGGCATAAAGTAGTTGTTCTAAGAAGCCTTTTAAAGAGGTCAATGCAACTTCTGAGAACTATCAGGGTGATAAAATGGTTTTTGGTTTTTCTAATTACATGTATTGCCTGCATCAGAGGAGACTTGTGGAGGCTTAGTCCAAACCTTTGAGATGGTGAAGAGGGTTATTTTTGAGAAAAATCTTTGTGATGATGAAGAGTTTATGTTCCCAGAACGTGCTCTAATCCATAGGACTCAAGTAAGTGTGACCATGAACAAATCAGGGTCATACTGACAGAAACAAAAATGTCGAAAATGTACTAGTCTAGAGATGAACCTTGTGGTTCAGTGAAGATGCACTTTTATTAGCACTTTCTTTGTGACTTGGCTTACAGAATAAAATGGTGTGGAACTGTGTGATAAGGCAGTCCATATATTCAGTTATATGGCAAATGTTTAGCTGTTAGTCTTGATGGCATGGGATGTAAAACACCTAAGAAAAAGTAAAGTGTAAGAGTCTGATGAATGTTTAAGTGCATTCACAATAGAAACAAAAAAAAAATCTGTTGTTTGGTTATAAAGACACATTTTCTGCTTCCTCCATACCACTAATCTGTTTTATTTTCAGATGCAGTCTGATGCTTTACTGTCCTATATAATTACAACTGATTTTAGGTCCAGGTGGACTGGCTGATATTGATAGCTCTATTCTCTGTTCACTATGCTTAAAGTGTCAAATCAAAGCAAACAGGTGCACGGCATTTCACAGTAATGTTTCCTTCAGCACATGAGCTGTGATGTGTTAATGTGTCCAGCCAGGAGTAGCCCACGGGTTGGAAAATCATTTTCATTCTAACATATATTGTGAGTTACCTATTAGCCATCAAATCAAGAACTAGATAAAAAACCAGTTACTTGAGCCATCAGAAAATGGCAGACTGGCAAATTGAAAGGAAAACAATTATTAAGATTGTCAACAGAATCTGATAATGTGAGGGTTAGGGGGATTCCTAACTCTGTTTCCAGTTCATAGCTTTCCATCAATTAAATATGCTGATTATAAAATGAAAATGCATTCTTAAAAATTATATTCATCATATGGAAAATCACTTGCGTACACTCTTATGTATCTATACATTTTAGTGTAAATCCACAAAAACAGTGACTCCCTCAAAAGAGAACATAAGCAAACTTTACTTTTAGATTATCGGTAAATACTGAGCTGCACATTTAGCACATTTAGAGTAATAACTGAGTAACAGCATTTTAATCAGGAAACTCATGATTTTAATTTAATTTTGATTTTTAAAATAAGACAAAGTGAAAAAATAATGTGATCCTCTAAATTTCATACTTTGGGTGCTATTTTCAAAAGTAAGTGACTTCAGGGACTACTTTTACAGTGAGTTTTTTGGGGTTTTTTTCCCCTTGGGGTTTCAGTGAAGCTTAGGGCAATGATCTCCTAAAGCTACAGAACACAAAGCAGTTTCAAGAAAGGAACTGTACACCTATGTATGTAATGTACTTGAAACAAATTTGAGACACTTTGTGTGTAATAATTCTGTGGGGCATTCTTGCAGATATTTTCCAATTGCTCAAACTAAAGGGACAAACAAAATCTTTTATGGTCCTTCCAAAAGCCACTCTAGTTCTTTTATGTGTCATATCAAGGGCAGTGTAGCCTCTTTAACAGTCAAACTAGTCAGGGAATCTGGAAGATGTTCGTTATTTTAAAGTTTGTTTCAAAATTGATCTGATAATAAACTAATAAATCAATCAACAATGCATGTAATTCCTTTAAAGGTTAACATATATAGTTCTGATGTTGCCTGTCATAATTATTACAATACCTCTGAAAAAATAGTAGGAAAAAAACCCCTCTGAACCTAGAGAGAGGAAAAGGAGTCTTAATTAATTAATTTTCCTTTTGTATTTCTCGTTTTAGTTTATACCTTAGATCTCTGAATAGGAAGATAAGCATTAAATGTGTAGACAAAGTTTTTAAAAGCACTACAAACTAGGATGCTTTTAAAATATAATTACAAGTCTGAATAATGATAGACGGTATAACGACCTCCGTTACTTAGGAAAAGGAACACCAGGATTGATGGAGAGCATTGGGGAAACGTAACAGACAGTAAGAATATATTTTACTGCCTTTATCACTGGATCAAAAGTCCTGACAACACAAGCTAAAGACAGAAAGACAGAAAGACAGATTAGATCTCAGCCTCATGCCAACACATGGCTATTCTCTAATAACATCTATTCTATTTGTGCTTCAGTTAAAACTCATGGTAATATGAGGTTATTCACTTTATAACCCTGCCTTCCTCTTTGCCTGTAGAAAGAAATGAAGTCCTAGAAAGTGTTTCAAAACATATGTTATTCTTGTTAAATTCAGAAAAGTAGCCTGAAAATTGCTGTTTAAAATTGGACCTGTGGCTTTCCTTTTGAATCTATTTTTTACTTTTTATATTATAGTCGAAATTACGTGGGTTATACATTATTTCTACATATAACAGAGAAACTATGAACTGTCCTCTCTTTTCTCCTATCATAAGAGCTGTTTTTTTGGCTGAGGAAATTTGGAAGGTGAAGAAGAAGGAGGATAAGGGAGAGAGTGTGGGACTCAGATATTCCATGTCACTCGTCCCTAAGGGAGACTAGCAAAGAATGGAGGCAGGAAGTAGTTCTACTGGGAGAAGTAAAAGTGGAAAGGAGGCAGAGAGAAGATAGTGTGCTAGCAGGGAAAGAAAAGGGAAACTTGCAGGACCTTATTTGTGAGGGGAGGCAAGAAGACTGGAGGAGAGCTGTGGAAGAAAACAACAGGAATTTTGATAGTCTGAAATTGTTAGGAAATGGACAGAGAGTAGGAAAGAGACACAGAAAGACTATGGAGCACACCTGGTCAGGGGACAGCAGAATCTGAATCTGAAATGCTGGCACAGCCTCCCCATAAAGCCCTAACTTTTACAAGTAAGCAAGATGAAGATCAAGCACTGAGCCTCTCTTATGTCCCCCTGATCATTACTTCATCAGTGGTTTTAGGAATAAACTTAATTCTTGCTCTCTGGGCTTGCCATGTATTGAAGATGCTCACTGTGATGGTACAGCTGGCTTTCGTCACTTTCCCAGAGGACTTTCCAAACCAAACCACAAAGGCTCAGTGAGGTGACAGGCACTAATAAAGACTTACACGGGAGTGAAAATTATATTTAAAATAATCTTTCCAGGTTGTTGTTGTTTTTTTTTTTTTTAAGCATTGTTTTTAGAAGATAAGCAATGTCCTGGAATGTAGATTTTGTAATCAGACAGTTTCACTCAGCCTTTTAGAACTTGTTTTCTACCTTTTCATTATTGTTTTGTTTAGTTATACTTTCTAATCTTTTTATCTACTTACTCCTAGATGTAGACTCTCACCGCTTCGATCTTTTTCATCTAGTAGGCAAGTGCTTTTCTCTTGTGCTCAGTATATTTTTTTCCCTTTTAACTTTAATTCCTTTACTTCTAATTACACTCTCTTGTATCAGGCTAAATTATCCCTCTCCTTCCTTTGTGTTTACTGCCTTCAGATGTTTGTAGTTTATTATGTCCTCCTTTCTTCCCTAACCTAATTACTTCACTAAACTATTTGTATTTATGCTTTTAATCTTTTCTAATAAGTAAGTCTATTCATCCCTTTAATCATTTCCACTACTCTTTCAAAAACCCTTTTTTTAGAGCTTTTCATGACTTACAGAATTCTTTATTTATTTTTCTTATTAAACATTGATTTAAAATTTATATTTGACATCTTAACCATGTAAATAATTGTCCTTTTAAAATTCTTTTTTTTTTTTAATTTTAATAACTCACTTTTTTCATATAAATTTTCTCATGCCTCTTTTTATATCCTTTTAGCTTTGTGCCCTAAGTATGGATATTTGCTTTTTCCTTCAATTTTATTCTACATTTTCTTACCATGTGGGCATCTGCAGGATATAGACAGTGAAACAGAAACACAGACACCCAATCCAACTATAAGTCATTTAGGATTCAGAGACAGAAATAATTTCTAGCATGTGCATCCTCCATAGACATGTATTTACTGTGAGTTCTGTGCTTCTTCCCACTCACATCACCTGCTTTTATCTAGTACTGGCTTCAATACTGACAAGATTTGTGCAGCCCTGCTTTGTGCACGCACATACTTCATCTCCCATACGGCACAAAAAGTGCATTTCCTTTTTTGCATTTCAACAGTGTGTCAACCAGTTTTACAGCATCTGCTGACTGATGATATTCCAGTGTGGAACAGTTCGGACAAAATTAAGATTGGGTTACAGAGATATTTTTA
This sequence comes from Platysteira castanea, assembly GCA_013397175.1. Taxonomy (NCBI): domain Eukaryota; kingdom Metazoa; phylum Chordata; class Aves; order Passeriformes; genus Platysteira; species Platysteira castanea. The sequence continues at coordinate 683,921 of VYXC01001932.1, read as the reverse complement.
CAAAAGTCTTAACACATTTGCTGAAATGCAAATTAACTTGTACTCTAACTTCACTGATTGACAAAGCTATAACTAGTTGGTAAGACAAGGTATTGTAAAATTTAAAAAAGCCTTTTGACAATTATAAAACTCTGACTGAATGCCATTGTCACTAAATAGCAATTATAAAAGCATCTGCCAGAGTGTCAAGAGACATGAGCAGGAATTTAGGGAGAAGAATAGTTCAGCTAACTGTTGTTGCTAAACAGACTTCTATTTCTGCCTGCTCCTAAGTGAGTGCAGTTGAAAAAACTTGTGTGAAATAGAAAGACCTGACTTCATTAAATTATACAGAAATTAGGGCAGTGGGAGACATGGCTTTGAGCTCAGGAATACATGTCAGTGCAAAGAAGCAGCTTCTGTCTCCACCAAATTGGAATAGTGTTGTTTCCTTCAGTCAGACAACAGCAATTTCCTTTCAGCTCACTTTGATGTAGGTGCCTTCAACAAACACTTTGCTAATTTTTGACTAATACCATTGTCTGTCACTCATCAGCAGTTTCTCTGCAGTTCTCTTCCCCTGCATATTTCATGCATGCTTATTAGTGTGGGGAGGAATGTAAATTCAAAAACTTACTGAAGATGACAGGTAAAAGTTTCTGCATTATTGTCACAATATATATAAATTCAACCAAACTGAAATGTCGCATGTACTAATTGTATGTTTTGTAATGGTGAATTAGCAAATCATATATATATATATTTGTATATATATAACCTTTTCAAAAGAAAAAATTGTTCTGATTTAAATGAAAAGAGTTCTATGGTTTTATAAAACAAAATTATTTGAAGAGCTTAAAAAACTTTTAAAATTCATTAGACTGTTATTCAAGTAGGAACAAATTTCACTCCAAATTGCCTTTTCTCAACCAACGGAACTAACAAGTTATTTTAATCAATTTTCTGCTTTCTTTTTTTTTACACACAAGACTTACAAAATACATACCATAGGGCATAGGTTTGTCCAAACATTCTTCATTTAATAATGGATTTTATTTCTAGAAGAGCTTACGCTTTTTCTAATAACCTTTTCATGCAGCCTTTATTACATGCTTTTCTTAGTAGTAGTAAGAACCCTATATATTTTTCCTTACTTCCTTCTCTCCTTTCCTTCCTCCTTCCTTCCTCCCTCCTTCCGTCCTTCCCTCTCTTTTTTTCCTTCTTTCTCCTGTCTTGAATTTATCTTTTTTTTTTTTTTTGTATTTATGCCATCTTTATGGCTTACTGTTCTTATGGCATTTATGTATATTCAGGGAAAATGGCTCTTTCCACAGCTGGCAAACCTTCCGTCTATTGTAAGTGAAACTACAAGTTCAATTTCTGCATTCCAAGATAAAATACTTAATGCAGGTAGAGATAGAACTGAAATTAAATATTTCTCCATCAATATGCACCATAATGCAGAGTCTTAAAATTATATATATTCAGGTTCAGGATGAACTCTGAGGTCTGGCCAAATATGTCTCCACACAATGAAGTCTAAGGTCCAGAACTGTGTATTTTTAGCAATACTGACATCTCGTTGTACTTTTAGCCAGCTGACAAGTACCATTCTAGTGTTAACTTCCCTTTCCTATATCTACCTCATAGTCTTTAAGTTGCTTGAACACAAACTCATACAAATATGTCTCAAGTGTACTTAAAGCTAACAAAAGCTTAGGAAAGAAATTGAATATGAGTTGTTTTTGAAGATAATAGATTCAATTTATACTATAATAGATTACTATTATTATAACTGCAAGCATTTTTACTCATTGCAGTTGTGGGCCTTGGTATGAGGGAAGATTGGGAAGGGCAGCCTTTAGGGTATTTGAGCAACTCTTAAAGTGTGTGTATTTTCAGAATGACTTTTATGTAAATAACATATAATTGGAAAAAAATATTCTCAAGAAGATGAACTATATTTTATTGTCGTGATAGTAGATGGATTACCAGCATTCTGTTCTGAGCTGACAGAAATACTAGATAGAAATCTAGTATTTCTAGAGAAACAGGGATCAAACATTTAACCCATATGCTATAAAAACTATGCATTTTTAAAATGTAGCCATAAAACATTTTTTAGATTTCGTGGTCACATCAATTTTGCAAGCACTGAATGGTTTCTGTTTGCTTTGCTTTTGCTTTAGCCCATAGAGAATCATATGTAAGTAATTCACTTTAGCATTTATTGGTGCATTGACTACTGTTTATAATTGCTTACAGAACATACAGAAATGCTTTTAGTATTGCTGAATTATACATGACATGAACCACAGAAGAAATAGTCACTTAGAATGGTGCTGTGAATCCTCTAGGCTTCTCTGGCATTAAATTATATTCCACAATTCAAATTTTAATTTTATTTTGGTGTAATTGGGTTTTAGTCATGTATGTATCTGCATATCTATTTTCTCAAACTTTTTCTTCAAAAGAATGAAAACATTCTGAAATACAAACATTCAGAGTGAAAAATGCATAACTCGGTTCCTTGGAGAAAAAAGTACTCTGGTGAAAAGGAAACTGAAATACTGAAATAGGTTTTAAACACACCATATGGTCAGTATTTGAAACACATGAAAACAGTATTCATGGTAGTGCGAGTAAAAAAATATCTTCTTGGTTCCCTGTTTCAAGTATTTGTACAATCCATTAGGCATAAGTCTAGGAGAACCAATCAAAATCTTTCATTTAAAAGGTAATGATGTACAGAATTTCTGGAGTTTCTTCACCACTACTCTTTGAATAGGCTAATTAAAAAAAACCCCATTGTTAAATAAGGAAAACAATTTTCATACAACTGGTGGAAAAACCCTAAACCAACAAAGAGCTACAAAGTCGTAAACTTTTACATTTTAGCAGGATTGTTGTTTTAGCAATAGAAATTTCTTCTACCAGATAAACATGGTGTTGAAAGACACAATTATGCACAGGCTACAGTAGCTATATTTAAATGAATTGTATACTGAGAAGATATAGGAGAGGTGGTAAGCCATCAGTTTTGCAGTGCAGTGCCTGTAACTATCTCTCTGTATTTCTTTAATGGTAGAACACCAATCTCTGCTTTATGTCTGTAAGAGTGGATGCTATATTTGCTCAAGGACACACGGTTACTGGACACATTTCATGCAGTAAGAATTACTCAGAGGAGGTTGTTTCTTGTTGAAGAAAGAATCGACATCATGTCTTCTCGCTCTCTTATTCTATTTAATTGGTAGTAGACAGAGAAAATCAATCACAAGAATGGCAATCATCTGCTGAAGTTTCAGAATAAACAGCGGAGATCATTGAGCTTCATCTAATGCAGGAGATAATGTGTGAAACCTTGTCACAGCTGCTGAACAAGAACAAAAATGTCACAAAAGCCCAGCTAGATATGTATTAGGTTTATGTGGCAAGTTTTTGGTAGTAGCCACATAGGTAGCTTCTGTGAGAAGACGCCAGGCTCCCCACATGTCAGACAGAGACAGTTCCAGCCAGGTCCAGAATGGACCCACCACTACACAGCTGATCCCATCAGTGTGATAGGCATCTCTGTGATAACATATTTCGTTGCATCCAGGTAAACCCTTATAAAATGAAGGCCTTGTTGCCTTTGCAAAGTCATGGCTCAGGCCTATTACTTCTGCTAGAGAAGGATCATGGGAAAAAGGCATAGCGGAATTAGAGGTAGAAAAACATGCTGCCTGATCATCCTGTGTTCACTAGTGGTGTGTGGTGATTTGTTGAATTAAGATTGTTGTGCTTTAAAACTGTGTAAACAGCTAAGAAACTATAAAAGACACTGTGTGGTATTAGAGATAAGCTCTTTGCCTGAAGTTGTTGGTGTGACTTGTGAACGTTGCATCCGTCTCAACTGCGACAATATTTAAGAAAGGGTGAAGAACACTGCAGTAGCACTGTAAAGGAGTGGAGTGAGAAAAATGTGAAACAGTCCAGATCAGTGAAAGAGTGTGAGGAGGTGCTTCAGGCATCAGAGCAGCCTGTGGGAGAAGGCCAGAGTGATAGAGGCTGTCTCCCTGCATCCCATTGGAAGCCCACCAACAGTGAAAGCAAAGGATAGACTAAGAGATAATCACTTTTTCAAGTACTACAGTTATAGGAGATGCTAAACAGATACATATATGTTTCACAGGACAACATGAAGGAATTTACTTTCAGTCAAAACATAAGCAAGATCTCTAGCTATTCTTTGAACTTCTGGTACATCTCTCTGCCACAAAAATCAGTGATCACTGTCCTGGGGTGACTGCATGATACTGTATTCCATATCGTCTGCCCTCCACCAAACATGAATCCTGTGCCTTTCTGTGTCTTTAAGCTGGGTTCGAGAGAAAGGGGGAAAAAACCCAAAACTGAGAGGTTTTGTGTTCAAGGACGCAGATATACACTCCTGTGCATTCCTGCAGCCCATGCCAAACCCCAGCTCCGGAGAAGACACCCACAAAGGACTCTGAAATCTACCCTGGTTCTCTTCACAGTGAAAGGCTTTATTATTTAATTTTTTTTTTTTCCCATACCTGTGTGCACTTTACTTGTTAAATAAATAGGATTTTTTCTTTNGATTTGGTGTGGGCCCCTCTGGGCCGGTGTAGGGCCTCCTGATGATGTTCTGGTGTTGCTAAACAGTCCAGAAGAGAAGAAGAAGAAGTCAAAGTCCCAGGGAAGCAAAGGAGTTTAAGTCTCTGTCTCTCTCCTGAGAAAAGGAGCCAAGAGCTGGGAAAAGCAAGAAGGTGCTTTCCTCCTCTCCACCACTACAGGAACAAAGGGGAGTGTATGTCTGTGTCCATGAACACAGAACCTCTTTTTTTTTTTTTAACTCCCTTTCTCTCAGACCCAGCTTGAAGACACAGAAAGGCACAGGATTCATATCTGGTGTAGGGCAGATGATAGGGAACACAGTATCATACAGTCACCCCAGGACACAGACATTGCTGGTTGTCATTTGTGGTGTTCCATTCTATGGCACTGGAATAAATCTCCGCTAGACATAATCAGATGTTAATGAAGTGCTTATCATTTACTATTCAAGAACATTGACATTAACTGAACAAAGCTATGCACAAGATATGTGCTTGCTACTGAAATTCTTAATGATGTCTATAGGTATAAGGTGGAGATTGATGTGGATCACAAGTGTATTCTAGAGAAAGAGCAGCTGACACTGCCGGCCACATCCTAATGATGGTGGAGATGATCTCTTTGCCTGCACAGCTCTTTGCAAGCCAGAAAAACTGCATGATGAGCTGTCTGCTGAGGTAAATGTTGAAGTATTTTTACTTCCTTCTGAAAAGCTGATAGTGGAATCCTTCTCTACCTGGTTTCTTCAGGTCAAAAATTATTGTCAGTGATCCAATGGAGGCACAGTTCAGGCTGAAGAGATGACCAAGAGACAAACTGTTTGCCAGAGTAATTTCTTTTAATTCTTCAGCATGAGCAGACTGTGACAAAAAATTCTTCTTGTGAGGAAGTAATATTATTCTTCCTGGCTGAGCAGTCTAGACCCACTAGCAATCTTTTTGAAGCATATCAGAGCTTTCCATGAAAGCAGTTCCACTTGCACTGCTGCAGTGCAGGGAATATGATTTTTTGCCATTCCTAGCAAATGACCACAGGTTCTGCCCTGAGCTGAGAGCTCCAGTCTCAGGGCTGGCCTGGTTTCACCTTCTGCTTTGGGGGCAAGTGCCTCTTGCCTTCCCTGCCTGAGCCTGAGCTGTGCCAATGTGTAGTCACTATCGCGCGTCCCAGAACGGAGCGGAGGGAAAGAGACATGGCAGGCGGGCAATGTGCAGCTAGAAGTGATTTATTTAATTATTTACAACTCTTTTATAGGATAATTTTGTCATGGTTTAATTGGTTAATTCCTTAACATCTCCATAGGGGTTATTGGTCACCCCAGAGAAGTGATCGGTCAACTATATTCAAAATATTTCTCTACTAGTAATATAAACAATTTGCAGGTGTTGATAGTGTACAAAAATTGTACAGATAACTTCTGTGAGGAAGAGAACTTTCTCACAGGATTAGACAAAAGCAAGAAAAGTTCCTGCAAGCAGCAATTTTCGTACCCACACCAATGTCTGTGTGGGAAGAGTCTGGCAAATCCAGGGGGTCATTGCCCTGGGAGAAGATTCGGGGCTGGGGAGGCTGTGAAACGGGCCATGCTCACACTCAGTTGGGAGCAGACAGAAGGCAGGAACTTAAAGCGAGAAAGATGTAAAAAAAATTCAAATGTACTGAGGAGAAAGGAACTCAATCACTGTGTTAAACTCTTCCCAACAAAGGCTTTGAGACTCTAATGGCAACTACTTGCCACCACTGATGGAGGATGACTGACATAGTTGACTACAGATCCAACAGGGTATTGGAAGGGAGAGTACAATACTACTAACACTGCTAATAAAATTATTAGAGAAGGAAACCAGCTACTTGAAGACAGAAACTGAGGAGAAAGAACTGTGCTGAATTCAGTATGCCTGCTCAGTAGAAGGACTAGGAACTGATTTCTGACTATAAACCACAAGGTCTGCACCAGTCTTGCAAAAAACTCCAGAGAAGCAAACAATATTTGGGATCTTAAAATTATCCCAGTATCTATTCAAATTAAGGTATTCTCTTTTTCTAAGTCTAGTGATAAAAGTACTCAAATATTCCATGTCTCACAGAATTATTCAGGTTTTGATCTTTGATCTTTAGTAAGAACTGAAGAAAAATACTAAGATTAAATAAAATAAATTTTCATTTAATTCTCAGATACCAATTTTTACAGAATTTTCCTACTTTACATTGTGGCTGCCTGAGATTTTCTTGTGATGCTAATAATTTATTGACTCCATGAAAGATTTAGAGATGTCACTAAGACACATGAAATGCAATTAAACTTTGACACTAATCGCTTTGATCAAGTAAGGTCAGAGACAATACTTGCACCTATTAATATTTTATGAAGCGAACTTTTTGCCTTGATTTCTGAATAAGAGGGAAAAACTCAAAGGATATGATATGTCAAAAGTGTCAGACAGAATTTTTAAAACTAATACACAGGTGAATCACTTGATGACATGAGTCGTGCAGAAGCCATTCAGGTTCAAGTTGTTGTGACAACTGTGCTAGCAACATTTTTTTTCCCTAGATACAGCCAGTGTTTTATCTAAAAACTAATTTGAATTACACTTTTATTTTTTCAATATGTCTGCTTCAGTTTTGTACTGAAATTGATTTATTTACTCTTGGAACAATAAAAAAATACTTATATTTAAGAAAGTAAATAGAATATAATTTAATAACACAATCCACATATAAATAATTATTTATAAATGAAATAAGCTAAAGTAATATTCTAAAACATTCTATTGAAACATTGAATAGATATAGAAGATCTAATGTCTCTCTATTCATGGTGTAGGATCCTTTTGAAATTAAATTAAAAACTAAATACCAAGTACTAAAATGGCAATCAGGAGTAGCCCAAATATGGTAAATCAAAATCATAGAATTTATAGCATAATTTTTTATTTTCTGTACTTCCAATAGCCATTTTGCTTCAACTGAATAAAGAAATGTGTTTAAAAAATTGAAGTCACACCAGTATATTGTTATCCAGCACCAGGGAATTCACTTCCAAACTGCTGCCTTCATCACTTGATGCTTAGTAGAAAGTAGACTGGACACAGGGAGCACGAGTGTGGGTGCTCCTTTATTTTTTGTGTTGTTTTCTTGTCACAAAAGAAAACACTTTTGACAGTATTCCATACTGAATAGCGTTTAATCTCTGTGAGAATATAGCAGCACGAGTGAGGCTCCACTCAGTGTACAGTAAATCACAATCCATCATAGTAATCTCAAGCCTCTACAGCAGAAAATGTCTTGAGGATATATCTCATGAAGTCAGCACTGTTCAGATTATTAAAGCATAACCAAAACATAGCCTAAGCAAAATGCTTGGTACAGCTTTTCCCAGATACAGTGGAAGATAACAAAGGCTTGCTTCCAATTATGATAAAATTCTTTAGCACTTACTGAAAAATTCTTTGTGATATGTTTTTCAGTATACGCATATTTCAGCTTTTCATAAACCCTCTGCACTTCCATCATACTTTCATGCTGCATAGTTTTTCATTATTTGTTCATTTATTTATTTTCAGGCAACCATCCTAAGAAATACCCCATCTCTCTTATATTGTTTCTGTGTTTTTAAGTACTGATACAAACTGTTCTGGAGAGTTTTCAAAAGAAAAGGCAAGTGGGAATTTGCTAGAATTCAAAACACTAATTTTATTTCTTCTAAGACGGCTGTTTTCTGCACAGCTAGCTATTCAGCAGCTTTTCAAATAGTAATAGCATAACATAGTATTTAAAGTCACGTGTACCAGCTCTACAACTTCGTATGGAAAACAGTTTAGTGAATCATAAGTATGTATAAATCAGAAAACACAATAAGAGGTTATGGGGATAGATGCTGACATTTGGTAATGCCAAGGTAGAAAATTTTCTGTGATCTTATTCTTCTTTGGTCACACATATGCAGACGAGCGAACAAAACTGGTCAATCTGTGAAGTGAACTGTCCTATTTGTTATCAATGGTCAAGGTGAATTTGAGAGATATTTTTGGATTTACAAACTCAAAGTGGTTAACTATCTTATGGCGAACAAACAAACAAGGGTACGTTAGAAAACAAAGATTAAATACCATACTCCACCATCATACTTGTCCAATCTTTAATTATCTATTACCATACTTGCCATAAAGAGTCACATGCAGAGCCAGAAGAAAGCAGCAGTTTGCTTTCTTTCCTAACCGCAAAGTTACTGCCATGTTGCAGTCTCTCAACATCCAGCATAAATCTTAGCGACTGCACATGAAACACTCCACCGTGTGTAGAGGAAACTGTTCCTGTTCATTATAAGGCACTGTGCACATTTTCTACATGAGGAGTTATGTGCAATCTCTTTCAAGGACATCAAAGGAACTAAGTGAAGCATAATAGGGGGTTTTTTTTGTATAAACAGTATGTATCAAAGCCTTGCTAATGCCAATCACAGAAGTATTTTTAAGGAACGCTTTCTTTGATACTGTTATCCATGGAAGGATGCAATATGTTGCTTTTTTTAGTAGAAGCGGCTTAAAGCATGAAGTTCAAATTTCTGGTCTTCTGCTATAGAAAAAGAACTTAATTCTGATCACAGAATGGTGAACACACCTGCATTTTAGATTCAAGATAGCACTACCAAATTAAACATATTTTTGAGATAGTTTCAAAACATAAAGTACACTGGAAGTCATTATTAACAAATGTCCCATCTTCAGCATAGTGTCATTATGGACATTCTTATCTCTGTGAGGAATAATTATAGAATGAGGTTGACAGTTTTTGTAATCTTGAATTAAGTCCTTTTGAAGTGAATGGTTTTAGCAGTGCAAAGAGCTAAACCCACAATGGGATTTCAGTGCTACTGAAGACACCGCCTCTCCTAAGGAACACAAAGCCTCCAATAAACCAAGTGTTGATTATTAGGTGCTAACCTAATACTAAACAACCTAAACAACAGCAAACTTTGTCAAAGAGCATTCATTCTGCACAGGTTTTTCAAGATTGCCTATATGGAAGGCCAAGTCTTTGACTCTGTTACAGAAACAGCTGGATACCTATTTTTTCTCAAAAATCTCAGAGAATTTGTGGACATTTGTCCTGAACTTACATGCTCAGGTCAGGCTCTTCTTTCTCATGATGAAGAAATGAGAGAGAGTTTGTTGTAGCCAGATGACTAGGTATACACTTGCTGCAGTCAAACAATAAACTAGGTGTTTTATCAGTGTTGATATTGTAAAAAGAAATGTTAAGTTCATTGCAGGCAATATCTCAGTTAATTCACTTCCTTAGAATGGAAGAAGGTTCTTTTTTCTTCAAGACCTTAGGGAATTTTCATACAGATCACAGAACTTTTAGCATTTTAGTGTTCAGACCAGGCAATTCCAGAAATAGTGTAAATTATGGTCAGGGGAGAACACTCAGACCAGTTCTCTTTCTGCTTTAGTGTGTATTTTTCCCAGGGTTGCTGACCAAGAAGAAGGAACAAATAAGCCCTACTGTCAGTCTTGGAGGCAACTGTGTATTGGGGAAAACTTGGCTGTTGTCAGCATGACCCCATTCACACATCAACTGGGCTGGTTTTAATGTTCTACTTAGGCTCAGATATGAGTTGACCTATCTGGCAGTTCAGCTGTCAGATGAAGAGGGAGACACTTTTTTGGTGCCTATGAAACTTGTGAAATTACTGAAAGCTGATTAAACATTCAAAGAGATAGATCTAAATCCCAGATATGTGTATCACAGGGATAAAGTAGACATATATAAAATGGCAACAGTCTATCTCAGTCCTATGGCTTTTTCAGTCATTTATAAAACACTTTTCACCTGACAACATATTTTAAAAACTAAGCACTTCTAGAGGACTTTTTATCTTTAAAGTGCCTTTCAAATTTTAGATCTGATGATAGTCCTTATTTTATGGACTTTTATCATGCAGCCATACAACAGATAATCATTACTACCTACTAGATTCCTCAATTAACATTTTGAAGGAAGAATGAAGAATAACTACAGAAATATCTATATAAAAGCTCTTGAAAGGGAAAGAAGGGAAGAGCTTCACTTTAAGTATTGTCCAGCTTGGTGACCAGCTATCCTGAGGAGGGAAGTTTTCCACACTGTTTTTCAAGTGAAAGGAGATCAGCATACCTAGATCTGGCACATAGGAAGATACCTATTTTGCACTTGGAGACAGCAAAGCTAGCAATGAACTAAGCAAAACTACATCAAGCTTTTATGTTGAAGGCCCAACTGAAATACTAGACTACCTGTATTTTATTGTGTTTTAATATAAGTAGGTGATGTTTTCCCCTTAGTGTATATTAAAAGTTCCAGCAGCAGTCCTCACTTTGAGATAGCCCAAATATCAGTCAGAAACACCTATAAATTGATGTAGAGAGTTACCTTTTGATTCTCTGTGACATTTAGAAAAAAATTCTTAATCTTAAGTTAAGAAATGGCACCCTCCTTTTTATTTTTGAAAGCTGTTGCTCTACTGCTCAAGAACCACAAAGGAAAGTGTATGAAGTACTTTTGGCAAATATATACCAAATATATACTCTTTTAACCTGTTTTTGCTTTCAGAAGGCATAAAAATCTTAAACATATAAAGTCAACAATATAGACATTTTAAGAGTATATTTTTTTTAAAAAGTAGGTTTGCATTCAAAATAATCATCAGTTTTTATAAATATTAAAAAATCTAAAATATGCCAAATAATCCCTTTACATTCAATTTTATTAACATTTAATTACTGATCACTATGCTAAAACAAACCCAAACAAACCTTAAAACATGATCTTACTCTGAATGGGAATATTTTTCCTAAATACTGCTAGTATGCCATAGTTTACCTAACTCCAATCACTATTATATCAAAATACTGATTATTATCTAATTTCCTCATTTAACTGCTATAGCAGAGACGCTGAGGTGTCCCTATATCCCAAATCACCTTCAAACATGCATATAATTTTTAAGGCTGGTATGTTCAGATCCAAGCCATTGTAAGATGGTCAAGAGACATGATCTGTTGTATTCAAAGAAAATACTTAATTTCTTTATTGCCTCGTCTTTCTCTTTGTAAGTTCAAGGTTGTTTAGGGTTTATTTTTGCTTTTCATTGTGGCAAAATTTCAAGAAAAATGAGATGTGATAAACCAAATGTACATTGCACAGAAAGGTAGGAGGAAAAAAAAACCAACAAAAAACACCCCAAAAAGAACCCAAAACCAAACCTCTTTGCAAACATTACCAAGTTTGTTTCAAATACTTTTGCTCCTCTGAGAAAGAGAAAAATAGATTTAATTCAGAACCCACATCCATAAATATTCATTATGCTTCCTTTCCTATCTTGAAATGCATCAATTAATTAATTAACTATTCATAGAAGTGCTTCTTTTTCCCCTCATTTTCCACTCAAATTCTTTCCATATTTCAATTCTTCCTCATGCTACATTTAAGATGCTTTTTGTCTCTGCATTAAATGGGAATATGAATCTACACGAATAAAGAAGTTATTAGTAAATAAATATGATCATGGTTATGGTCTGTGTAAGAAGGAAAAAGAAGGGTAAGAGAAAGAGGACTGTGAATTAAAATTATATTGCCAAGACTAAAATGTGCTTAACTGTCGTATCTGAATGGTATGTGGGCCTACAAGAGTGATGTAAATTCTTTGCTTTCTTGCACGGTGTTCAAGAGATGGTTAAGCAGATGGAGTTACTGCACTGAAGAAGAAAGGCAAATATACTTACCAGTAATATATTCCTGTGTATAGCTTCATCTGGAAGTGACCAGTTAGAGGTGTTAAAATTTTGGGTCATTACAAGATCCACAAGTTTGCATGCAGATTCTGTCAAAAAACCAATTTAATGCAAATTTTCTGCTGTGATTTTAACAAAAGCAAAGTTCTAATTGATATGAAAAAACAAACAAGACATGTTTCTTTGATGTTTTACACCTTATTTATCAGTGTGAAAGAAACAGGTGGAAAAGGTTCCAAAATTCTTAGAATATTATTTCCTACATGCATAAATGAGAATCAATTTTAAATTATAGTGAGAGACTAGACTTCCAAAGTGATCCAAGTAGAAGTATTTCCAGATGTAGAAGTTGTAATTCTTGTTATATCTTTTAATCACACGATGTTCTTTACAAGTAAGTGGTAGTACGCCAACTCTGCCAATGCTTAAAAAACACAACCAACCAAACTAAAAGATCTTGTCTTTGGTTTTAATTCCTGAGGACCAAAATATGCAATGTGAAATACAAAATATGAAATATGCATACCTGAGGGTAGGAAGAACAATGAGTGTGCTTTACTTTTAGAAAAAGTCGTCTGAAAATTTTGCTGAAGTGATTGTAATAAAAAATTCAGAATTTTTGTTGTCTGTATTCCGCTAAGCTTGCTTTAAGGGATGAGACTTGTCTTAGAGGATGGGAAAACATTTGGTGATAGGCTTTTTGCTCTGGAATTATTTGATATTTAAAGAGAGTGCAGAAAAGGACAGGCTATGAGCGATATAATTTAGGGCCATATAAAGATCTATTAATCAATCAAGATGATTGATTAAGAACTCTGGGGATAAAAGGTCATAAAAGATTAATTTAGTTCAATTTTTTTTAAATTTTAAATGAAGTGTAAAACGTTCATGTGAGACAGAAGGGAATTTCAGTATTAATTCATCGGTATATATAGATAACTAATTTTACATTCAATGAAGAAAGGTGGCTTTGGTTTTTTGATGGATTTTTTTTTTTAATAAATTCAATTGAATCCATAACAACACATTGCTCATGCTGCTCTACTGAGGTTTTCTCTTTTCCTTTCCTGCATATGAAAGAAGAATCCATGTTGGCCTAGGTATTTAATGGAAACAGATTAACTCAACAGAATTCTTAATTAGCATCTTTATCTAACCTAAAAGTTTGTGTTCTTAATCATATAGAATTGAACAGGATATTCAGTATACACATTTTAATATTAAAAATATGAACCTAAAAGCCTCTTAAGCTGATTTTATTAATTATCTCCCCTGCTTGTTAATACATAAATTGATGCTGGGGGTAGGGGAGCAGAAAAGATTAATTTAAATTTATTCTATCTTAACATTCATGATGAGTGCCACTGGTATGCACACATACTAACTTGTGGAGCTCATGTTGATGAATACTTGAAGAGGTAAGTCTTTTCATTAAGCATGGCCTACACTAGAGTTCATACAATTTGCACACTCCTTTGGTTGAGTTCTACACTGCTAGAGGTTTGGCTTTTTGTATTTAACTCATTGATTTAAAAATTGTTAGGGAATTAGCATTTGTCATTGGCCTCTATTTCCTTTTTTAATTTTAACTTCCCATGGAAATCAATGATTCTATTTAATGAAATGAAGAACTCCTAGCTGGATATTTTCTGGTCATTTGCAGATAACATATTTCTCAGTGTATTTCAGTAGGAGACTTATGAGGCATGAAGTTTTCTTTATTTTTCCCCATGATTTCCCATCACATCTCAGTAGATAGCAGTGTGAGCACAATAGGTGAAATGTTAAGCCTCAAAGTATGTGGTTTATTTGCAATTGGTGACAAAGTAAACTATATTTTTTTTTCTACAGTCATATTTATTTACATATATCTTGGTTTTGGGGTCTGCTTCCTTTTTTCTTTTTCCTTTGGTTTCTTATTCCCTCACTGCTCTCTTTTTCCAACTATTTGTATGCACTTTGGGTTTTTCAATTACCTTCATATTACCTATTTGGGGAGCATTGTTTTAAATGCGTATTTTAAGAGCACAATTAGGTTTGACAGAATGATTTGTAGTGCTGCAGCAAACCATTCACCAGAGATCTGAAATCTTGTGCACAAACTCCCTAATCTAGCAAGCTTTAATTCGTAAGCTTACTGCTGTTCCTCCATTAAGGTAGTGGTGAAATGCAAATTGGAAATTATTCTGCAGAGCTTCTAAGCTGCTAAAAAATGCAGAATTGCTGAAATTCTACAGGACTCTGACATCTAAAACATCATTGTATCAGAATCATCATTTGCTTTTAATTAGGAACAGGTAGAGGAGAGTGAGGGGAGTATTTACATGCATGTTATATTGATGGAAAAAGAATGAGGAAGGTAGCAGTGTCCTCAGCAGCCTCTGTTTGATTAGTAAATCACTCATTCCTTCCCTGCTTTTTCAGGTCTTGTATTGATTTCACGATGGCACATTTGCAGTAGGAGGTGCTGAAACAAATGCCACCCCATCCTCACCAAGGGTTTGTTGGTTAAAGCACACTGCAAGAATTCAGTGGTTTGGGATGGACATATCGCTCTGGTTGCCAACATTTGCAATCAAGCTCTGTCAGTGCCTTCATCCCCAAACAGCTGTAGCAAAGAGATTGTGGAACTCTTCTGTTATTGGGCAGAGCTAAAAGTGTCAGCTTTACTTCAGGGCAAGATTCAGGCTTATGGGCCTTTATGTTTATTACAGGGGAGGGTCCAAATAATGACAACAAAGTTAAGATTTTTCACATTGGTCATGACTAGCAAATTGCTAAATTTTGTGTTTCTCATTCTAAAATTAAATTGTGAATATAAGGAGAAATAGTCTTTTTGTGTAGGCAAGGGAAAATAGTAAAAAACCAAGTTCCTTTGGGACACATAAATATGAAGCCTTTATTCTTCAGTCTGAAGTCAGAATTTTGTCTGAGGTTCTGCAGATGCTGGTCCTATTGTTGATATTTATTGTATATGGCAGTGGATCCACTATATTACATTGTATTAGTGATACAGAATTATATAAATTACTATTGTCTATGTCAGTGAAAATTTTTCAATTAAAGGAATTACATTGTCTTTCCAAAATGAGCCTAACAGATGCTTAAAACTTATTCCATGTGGCAGATTCTTAATTCTCTGATTGGAGAGGTTGGACAGAGGAGGACATAGCATGAGGTACACTGGTGTTTGTCAGGTTTCCTCTTCTGCAGACATATTCACTCTCCTCTCTTGGGTCCCATTTTGCTACTTGCAGTTTTTCATGGCTCCAGTAAGCCACCATAATGTTTTTCCTGACATCAGAAATATCTCATGGGAACACTCAGATTCTCTGTTCATTCTTCTTCTTTGACATGAAAAAATAATATTTTTATTTGTCTAAGAAAAGCAGTTTGTTTCTTTAAACTTTTAAAGAAGCCTAGCCTTTTGCTGAGATGTAATAAATGTAAATGCAGGCCTTTTTTTCCATGGTAGTAAAATGCTTAGTTCAACAATATACTAGACTACTTTGATAGTTTAATCAGTTTTAAGGTACTAAACCACCAAAATATACATAGTGATTAATTTAAATTAAGAAATCAATTTGATTAATTGATTTGGCAAATACTTAATAACTTCTTAATAAAAAAGAATCAAACATTATTAAAGGAAATTTCAAATACAACGGTAAGAAAAAGACACAGTACCATTTGTGATGTCTAAATTTAAATACTTCTGAAAAATTTCATTTCATCATTTTAACAGGATTTCTTAAATTTATTTGAAATAGGTTTACAACTCTGACCAAGTAAAAAAATGTAGCTCCAAATTTTTACTTTACTTTCATAAATATTTTCTATTCTCTATAGAAACAAAGCAGAAGAAACTTAAACTTTATTTTAATAAAGTTTAAAGGCTTTTTTTTTTTGCATAGCCATGCACAAATGCAGTTATGTAGAAGAGAAACACCATCTGTAGTTTTCTAAAATAAATGCATCTTCCAATAAATAAACCAATAAAAACAAGATTTAAAAGATGATATTAGTTTAAAATTTTAAGAAGAAAATAATATTTTAATGACTAACTAGCAAGTCTAGAAAGAGTAGACAATTCTCTTGATTAAAAATTTAAAACCTTTCTCAAGTAACTTAGCTCAGAAGACACAGTTGAATGAGGAACACATACATCTTGTAAATTTCTTTGCTAATTCTCTGCTAGGAAATGATAACTGCAGTGACTGGAATAGTTTTTTCACCAGTTTTAAAGGTTTTGAATTCTATTTTGTAAATCAAGCTTAGTATAAAATAACTTCATCTCATGTCAAACCCATAATTCAGTGATTACCTGTTTTATTTGAAGATTTAGATGTTTGAAAATAATAATTTATTGTCTCCATTTTTACTGTGACCTCAATTAAAAATTTTCTGCCTATGATTAGTTTAATTAATTGTACTAATATGCTTGTTTAGGTGAATATTCGCTTGGTTAACCACTTTAATCAAAGTAATAAAATATAGAGAAATGGTTTATTCCACCAAGTTGCAAGCCAGGTGATTAAATCTGAAAGTTTAGCTAAGAACATTAAATAATTTTGCAAGGAATTTGAAATTTTCCCAGAGTAAAACAATGGCACAGATTTAACCCCTACACCTTTCCCCCTCTTCCTATGTATATATACCCTGATAACTAGATAGAATATAGTATTTTATGTATGTCAAAACCTGTGATCTTGAAAACTCAAAGATCCATCTAAGACTAGTGGTATCTTATGTCCTTATTTATTTTTATCTGCTTTTTTTCCACTTTAATTTTAAGCACTTCTGAAGTACCTGAAAGTTTTTGTCCTGAGTATGGCCATAGGTCTCTCAAACTTGAGATTGCTGAGATATGTGTCATCATATGAGAGTCTCTGCCTGCCTGCAGCTCAGAAACCAGCCTGTTTGTGTGCAAGTCCCCTCAGGGGCTTGACCTCATGGTGTTTTTCAGAGAATCCCTAACGCATAGTAACAACATTGGGCACTTCACACAACACTGTAGTAGCTGCTGTTTTCCTTTCAAATGCTGCTACTACCATCAGTTTATTTTCATAATAGTGGTTAGTGCATTTTTCCAGGAGGTGGAAGACTTGATTTTATTCTCACTTCAGTCTACCAGGATTTGAACCCACGCCTCCTGGTGTGGCACACAGAGTGCTGTAACCATCAAGCTGAAGACAAGAATGGAGATGAGAAGAGCAGGAGGAGATTAAAAGACTCTATTTTTTAAAGCTATGCTGCTATGCTGATGAACAAAGACAGAAAAAAATATGAGAATCAGCATCTTTTTTTATGTCTCATAGGAAGTAAATTTTCACGAGAGAACTCAGTCCCTTATTTATGCAGGTTACCTCAGACAGATGTTGCATAAAACCTAGAAGCAGCACTAAAGGAAGTGTTATACACCATAATTCCAATTATGGGCTGTAGTTTTAATTTCTCTAAAGACCCCTATCAGTGTAGAAACAAATATATTTTGCTGGCTTTTCTGTGCAGTAGAGTACAAAATATACTGTAACTGAGTAATCACTCCATTTTCCTTGTTTGTTTCTATTAAAAAAAAATCACAAAATATTTTTCAGATTATTTTTTGTAAATTGGCTCATAGTTTCTTATAGATACTTCTAGAAAGCTCCAGGTGATTAAGCAGTGGCAGCCCTATAGTCAAACAAAAATATGAGGTTTAAATTGCCCTCTCAATAGATTGCATTGCTGATTTAGAAGTCTCTATACTGGCATATTATTACTCCCCACATTTACACCTGAATTACACTGACAATCAAAAAATCTAGCTAGGACTGTCCACACATTCTGCATTCATAAACTACCAGTATGTGATTTGAAATTTCTAAGAAATATCCATTCCTCACTCAGGGTTCCCTAATTAATCTCCCTCCTTTATTCCTTCCTAATATTTTTTCCTTTATTAGCAAATCTGAGTGAAACTTGAATCTTTATATCATTTTTGGTTAATATTTCTCACATAAGCAATATTAGGAGTTTGTGTGTTTCAAAGCAAAATTCAGACTTCAGCAGTATGTTGACTGCAGTTAGCTGGAGGCATTTTCAGCTTTTCACAGATGATATGGAGATGGAACTTTCAGGAGGTAGAATACAGTGAAATACATTATTATTAGATGGAACTGTGAAGCTGCTTGAAAAATACTGATTCTGTGTACTAAAATGACTAGCAGTTCATCATATTTTATTTTTCCTGAGATGATGTTTAAAAGGTATTATTTTTCGGGCATAGAACATGTCAAAAAATTTCAAAAATTAGATACTTTCAGGACAAACAACTAAAAGCATATTTTAAAATCTTTTCATCCAATTTTATGGATTTTTTTGTTTGTTTGCTAATTTTTAAAATTGTGTCTCTTGCATAAGCCAAATAGAAATTTTTCCCTTAAGCCACTTCTTACAGTGATACAATGAATCATAGAATGTTTTAGGTTTGAAAAAATCTCTAAGGTCATGAAGTCAAACCATTAACCCAGCACCGCCACCTCCATCACTAAACCATGTCATTCAGTGCCACATCTACATATATTTTAAATCCCTTTGGAGGTAGTAGCTCAACCACTTCCCTTGTCAGACTGATGCAATACTTTACAACCCTTTCAGTGAAGACTTTTTTCCTAATATCCCATCTAAACCTTCCCTGGTGCAACTTAAGGTCATTTCCTCTTGTTCTGTCACTTGTTACTTGGGAGAACTGACCAACCACTGCCTGGCTACAGCTGCCTTTCAGGAAATTGTAAAGAGTTATAAGGTCCCTCCTGAGCCTCCTTTACTCCAGGCTGAACACTCCCAGCTCCCTCAGCTGCTCTTCAAGAGGACTTGGGTTCAGACACTTCACCTGCTCAGCTGCCCTTCTCCAGACATGCTCCAGCCCCTCAATGTCTTTCTTGTCATGAGGAACCCAAACTGGACACAGGATTTGAGGTGCGGCCACACCAGTGCCAAGTACAGAGGGATAATCACTGCACTGCTTCTGCTGGCCACACTATTGCTGATCCAAGCCAGGGTGCCATGGACCTTCTTGGCCACCCAGACTCACTCTGGCTCATGTTCAACTGGCTGTCAAACAACATTCCCAAGTCCTTTATCCCCAGACAGATTTCCAGCTAATCTGCCCCTAGATCCAGGTTCATGGGGTTGTTGTGACCCAAGCACAGGACCCAGCACTTGCCCTTTTTAAACCTCATACAATAGTTCTTGCCCTTCAATCCAGCCTGTCTGGATCCACCTGCAGAGCCTTCCTGTCCTCTAGCAGAGCAACCATTCCCGCCAGGCTTTGTGTTGTCTGCAAACTGACTGGGGCTAAGAAGGGGGAGCTCTTTCCTGCTTGATGCATATCGGTGGAGCCACGGGCAACTGGGTACCTGGTAGCTGTTAAATGTGACATCATGTTTTAGGCAAAATAATATGCAATAGAAAACACAAACATAGGCTTGGCTCTGTTTCTGGTATTTAAGATTAATTCAGTTTATTAGTGTTATATTAAAAGGACTGTGAAAGAGGTATTGCCTTAGTGCTTAGGTTATAATTAATGCATTTGTTCCAGATCTTCAAATAAGACAAAAATATTGCAAAATTATCATATTGCAGAGCAGGAAAATGTTATAAAAGCTTCTCAGCCATTGTAAAAGAAGCAGGTAAAAAAATCCTAGCATTATTTATGGATCTTTTCTGTAAATATGTAATAGCAGATAGATGTAAGTAGTGTTTCTAGAATTAATCCTGTGCTCCAAATCTTAGATATGAAAGTACGTCATGAAAAAAGTAAAACAAATAAATCTTTATTGATTATCATAGAATAAATAATCTGTACACATTTTTATGCTGTTTTATGAACATATGGAATAATAACTGAATCCTTCAGAAGTTAACCTTCCAGGATCGGTATATCATACCTTTATAGGAAACTGTTACAAAACAACTCCCCAGAACACCATCAGTTGAGTCATTTGCCATCAGATATCTACATTTCCTTTTATTTTTATTTCAAATATTATGTAAAATTATATTACTGTCTTACAGGTTTTCTTAATCTTGTCATTATGCACAAGAAAATGTTGCTCCAGGAGACCTAATGTATCTTTCTGAGCAGGCTGAATAAAGTCAGTTGTATTGTAGATCTCTAATGTTATTATCAAAAAGATGGTGTTCATGAATTCATGTACCTGCATGGTAAAGCTGAGGAATAACAGAGTCAAATTAAAATTTAATTCGTAAAAAGTCTCAACAGATTATATTTTCAGATTATGTTTTTCTGCTTGATTAAATATGTGACATATGAACGCTTATGATAGCAGGAAGCAGGCTGAAGCACAGGCTAAGACATTTGCCGAAGAAAGAGTCCGTGGTAAGAAATAATATATTAGCACCAGGTAAGTCTATAGTATCATAACGCAATGGGATTATGCTAACAGCACAATATCTTGTCTGATATCTGGTCATAACCATCACATAATATACAATTCTTGCCATGCTATTATACCATGGTAAAATTGTACTATACATTACTAGAAATATCTGCCTTGGTCTCTGTTGGGGACTTGAAATAATAAAAAAAAATCAATACAAGAAAAAATACTTTATCTTTCTTCAACTTGAAAAGAATATATAGCAGGTAAAACACCATCACAACTTAAAGGCTGTCTTTAAATCAATGCATGGATCTCTACAAAGAACTTTCCTTCGATTTTTTTTTATACTTTAAAGAAGTTGTGCTCTAAAGAGAATGTTATTTCAGCTGCACCTTAATTTGTACTTGGCTTTGATTGATGTACATGGATTTGATTGATTTCTAAAACACATTTACTGCATGAATTCTTTTAAAATAAAGTCTTAATGTCATTACTATCTGCCAATAAAAGTTTTCTGCTCTGCAAACAATGAATCTCTGCTAATGCTAACCATTGCAAGGTAATGAGCATTCTAAAGTACTCCCAGAATCTCTGAGTACCATCACTGTGTTAATCAGATCTAAGATACTGGAGGTCAGAAGTGGAGCACCCAACTTGTCTAACTGTATTTGTCATGAATGGATGATGATGATGAACAATGAATATATGGTTTCACATCAGAGACAGGTGTGTGAAAAAGAACATTATGACATAATTACAGTTTCATTTTGATTTCCTTTTCAGAAACTTCACTAAGGCCCACAATCTGGGAGAAACAAAGGTGAGTCTTCTCCATGAGGAAAGAGAAACTCGAAGCTGATGGTCATCACAGCACAGGCAGGAATCGGAAAACTTCATTCCCAGTGAAATCAGTGAGGCTTACATGCCTAACTGTTTATAAGGAACTGTTACCTAGGGAGTAAAAATGGGACATATCAAGAAAATAAATATTTAAATCCCTCAAACTAATGTATTTCAGCACCCAAGATTAAAATTCTGAAACCCTGTTTACCTGCCTGTTTGTCTCTAGTTGCCTCCTGGGACAACCAGAACATAAAACCTGTGTTTTGTGTTTTCGTTGTGTTTTGTGTTGTTTATTTTTCTCTCCCTCATCATCCTCAGAGCCCCATAATGACAGTTACCACTTCCATCTGGGGTTTTCTTTATGTAAGTGGCGTTCCCTACGTCCTTTACATTCATGGTTTTCTGGCTATCATAGGACTCAATTTTATGCTGGATGGAATCCACCTTCTTATTTTTTTCTGTCAGTATCAGTGGAGATTGACCAGCAGCTGCTGCTAAACTTGAAAGAGCCAGCAAATATGTCTGGGCTTCAGTGACTGGCCGTGTATTTTATATGAAATAGATAATTCACTAAACTACACAGCCAGACTTTGAAGGGGGGATTGGGACCTACAAACTTGCATTTATTGAGTGCCCCACACTGTAGAGAATTATTTGGTTTTCACTGCCCAGTGGAAGTTTCAAATGATATTTTCTTCTTCCTTCCTAACTCCCTACACAAAAACTATTCAAATCTTTCTGCCTAAAGCATTTTCCCCATGATGTGGATCTTAATTCCTCCCTGGTGGATGAGGAAGCTGAACACTCATCTCAGAAATCAGTGTTGGAACACTTTAAACACTCACTGTTCTCAATACACAGGGATAATTGTCCCCTCCCTTTGTGTTCTTTTGGTTTGGTTTCTGGTGTCTTCTTTTGGTTTGCTTTGTTTGTTTGTCGGTATTTTTACTTTTTCAAATAAAAAATTCCAGTTATTTAAATAAATCTGAGCTGAGAAAGATTTCTAGTAAAGCACCATGTGGACCACAGAATTTTTCCTGCCACATAGATGATCTGTACTTTGTAAGAGACGTACTCTAAAGAGAAGTGGAAAAGCAAACAATCAAGCAGGCAAAGTACCTGCAGCATCTGTTGCTAACTTTGTTCACCCAAACATAAAAAATTAAAATCCTTTACAGTTTTGCTCTAAAAATAATAATAATAACAATAAATATCAGTTTTATACCAAGTAAAGATATATTTCGTCCACACGTATGAAGTCTGGCAATATGATACACAACCAAAAATGGTAGATTTAAAGAAATACTGAATAGTCACAATATAAGAGTGCTAGATACTGTCTCTATAATTCCACACTCAAATTATTTTGATAAATGTCATTGTAAGCTATATGTTAATAAACTATTTCAGTAATGTCACCATAAACAGTCAGAAATCCTCAGGACTATCATTACCTCCAACAGCAAATTCCTTTCGGTTCTCCTGAGTTCTCTCACAAAGGCCTANAAATACTGAATAGTCACAATATAAGAGTGCTAGATACTGTCTCTATAATTCCACACTCAAATTATTTTGATAAATGTCATTGTAAGCTATATGTTAATAAACTATTTCAGTAATGTCACCATAAACAGTCAGAAATCCTCAGGACTATCATTACCTCCAACAGCAAATTCCTTTCGGTTCTCCTGAGTTCTCTCACAAAGGCCTATTCCCCACAGCACAGTTAACACACATAATTCTGAAATGTCTTTAAAGAGCCATAGTTTCAATAATACATTTACTAAATTTTTACCATTAACATTAGGGCTTTAACTCTGCCTGTGAGCATTCCTTCAAATTTCATATATCTGCAGACAGAATTTGATCATTTAGTAAGGTTAAGCCTCTTGTTCTCTGTTCACATTTTGAATTGTTCTGTTTATTTGAAATTACCTGACTCATAATGAATTATAGGGATAATTTCTTTGAAAATTTTAGAGTCTTCTACTGCTCAGAGAAAATTCTTATACACCCATTACAGTATCTGAGGAAAGAATTACTCTCTCAAATGGTTTCAGTTTTTTTGGATTCATTAGGTATCTCTTTTACTAATACAAGTGTCTTTTTAACTCACATAGGATTTACCAGCTCCATTTGTATCTTTTAATCTCTGAAAATGTGTCTAAAAGCATAACCTTTATAACTGGTATATTTTATTACTTTTAGCATTTAAAGTACTTTGACCATTACTTTGCAGATTAATTTTTTGTTCATCTTTTAAGATGTCTCAACTACCCAGAAACATAGTGCTAGAGAAACTAAGATTTCTTTAGTTCATTTGTTTAGTTTCGTAGTATTTGGGGTGGGGGGATGGGAGTGAAGCTGTTGGAATGTGCATTCAGGCACCATTCATTAGTGAGTTGCACATCCTCACAATCCGGTCCCTAGTTTCTTTTTGCAGCAAAAATAGTGTGTGGTCCCCTTACACAAAGCTTGTTGCAAATCTGTAAATGAGTTCTGGGACAGAAATGCTTCAGGGAAGTTACACATCTCATTTATGGAGTTTCTGTACCTGAGAATGTAATTTTCAAAACACATCATCTGCATTAACTGTAAAAGGCATTTGTTTGTACCAAACCAGATTCATTAGGAAATATGGAAAATCACTAGCAACCATAGAACACAGGAGAACAACAACAGTAGCATAGTTCTGCAACATATATTGTTTTCATTCACTGCTTGACAAATCCTTTTCAGACTACTAGTGGTCCTGACTCTTGGTATTGTTCAGGAGTTACATTGTCTGTATTTCAGACAGAGCTTTTTCCTCGGTATAAAAATCTGGTTTAAGATTCTAAGGTTGGAATAGAGCCGCACCATTGCTCTCAGGGGACATTCCCAGCTTGTTTGATACTCAACACTATCCTAAAAGCCTGCATCTTTGCTTGAGCACCAAGGATAGAAAAAACCCACTCTATAGTAGCTCTCTGAGCTGAATCAGAGTAAGGTGGTTTGGTAAAGTATGTGCAAGTTGGATGTTACTAACTGAAACGTCTACAGTTTTGTCAATATTTAGAGTGCTACAAGGATATGGGAAAAAACATCCTTCTGTTATGGTTACATTAGATCAGTGACATTTTTTCAGAAGTAGGTAAGATATGGCATTTTTATTCTTCTAAAATCAGGGGTTAATATGTTACTGAGAAAAATGGGAGATAATTAAACTGCATAGCAATTAATTCACTTAAAGAATTTCTCTGTTCATTTGAAAACATAAAATCTAACCTATAGGCATGAGTGACATTGGGGTTTTTATTAAAATCTTACTGACTCTTTTTAGTCACTTGAAAACATATATGACCATGAAGATTCATCACTACTTTGTGTTTCTGACTTCCTCCCCAAAATCCTCATGGCAGCCAGAGATTTCAAGCCTTATTTCAGCCTTGAGACATTTTTGTTCTGCTGCTATTGACATCTGTGCTTTTCAGCTTGAAATTCTATACACAGTTTTCCAATTTACCCCTCTTTTGTGAAATTCTCCATTTATAGAACTCTGCAGTGCTTAAGAGCTGTATCCTGCCATGAAATGAACTTCAGTGGTGTGTCAGACTCTGGTTGGCCCTATGTGAAAGGGATTATAGGCTTCTTTATCTGCTTGTTTATTGTGCAAAATTATTTGCTTTACTTTTTCACATTTTTCACATTCACAATGTTACTACGTTGCGAGCTTCTTAATTTAAACACTACTAAAGATGACACTGACTGTCAACACAAGTGCCAATTAATTTTGCAATAGAAAAATTATTTTAAAGAAGAAATAGGAAAGAAGCAGACTGAAGATTTATCATTCAGCTCTATGACATCTCATGGCCATCATCCTAATAAGTTATCAGAGTTGGTGAAATATCAATTTGGCATATGGTTTCACATGATTGCTTGCATTCCTACTTAGGGTCTATTACTTAATTCTTCTGTCATTAGGAAATTAAATCAATGATTCTGGCCAGAACTGGAGATAGCCTGATATTTATATTTAAATTGGCTATTAATTGTTGCATCAGAGAGTTATTCTGCAGCCTGAAGCACCTGAATTGGATAATGAAAAATGTGATCATATTCATACAGACAAGTGGAAGGGAGGAGCAAAAATAAAAATATACCCGTGAGCAGCTTTTCATCATGCAACACTACTGATTTTCCTGAGACAAAACCAAGAAAATAAAACAAACCAAACCAAAAAGTTGTGCATGGTTAATGAACTGTAAATAAAAACCTATAGATTTTTTTTTTCTCATTCTCTGCTTAGAAAACAATGTCCGATCTCTAAATCACTGTTAAATCTAAATAACTGTTAAACAGTTATTCAACTGTCTTTCTCTTAGCAGGAGTACCATTAATTATGAAAGTACATTTTTTTTGGTCACATAACTCCCTACTCCAGATAGGTAATTAGCCGGAATATAAAAGAAAAAAAACTGCAAAGAAATGTGATCATATATCTAACAACAGATAATTTTAAAGATAGAATAGATCATATTTAGAAATAACTTCAAATGAAATAAACAAAGAAACTGTTAAAAAGTCATATCTAATTATGGTATAAGAAAGACGAAGGAGAAGAAACAAAAAATCTGTTAAATGCTCGAAGCTTGCAATCTTAAAGAATTTTTTAATACTTTTTGGCTATTTGAGAAAGTGAAGAACATAAAAATTTTGGGAAACTTTTATCCTTCAAATGAATTCTCTTACTACTGAGAATGGAGGGGGGAGAAGTCTTAGTATAGAAAAACAAGCAAAAAAGATTATATAAATCATACAAAGAACACCTTTAGCTGTTCAAAGAAGAAACTCATCTATATAGAGTCACCGAATATTCTAAGTTGGGAGGGGTCCATGAAGATCATCTAGTCCAGCTCTAAGTGAGCAGCTCATACAGGGATCAAACCCACAACCTCGGTGCTATTAGCACCATGTTTTAACCAACTGAGTTAATATCAGCAACCTGCACCTGTATACTGTATGTTGGTCTACTTTGTCTTTTTTCCACAAGGGAAATTATCTGCATCACTGCAGAGTGTGACAAGAACTGTATTTTTTCTATTGTGCTCAAACACACTAAATTCACAGATTCTGCTTCAAAAGCATGAGATACATCACTCCTAATGCAATTGAACTGTGCAGATGGCCATTTGTACAAGACTTCCAGACTTTTGTAGCTCAATAAGATCTAATGAAATCCAAGATGAAAGACAAGACTCCTATTATTCCTAGAGATGTGTGAGTATGTGGGTGGGGAAGTCTTGTGAAAGAAAAGCTGGAGCTATGACAGCTTATTTTCATGAGAGCTGTACGAGATTTTCCTTTGCGTTAATGATCTTTTTCTAAAGAGCTTATGAGTATGTGCAGACCCAACAGCTAGATATTATTTGAAGAAAATAGTGACAGCATAAAACAGAGATAGTGTTTGGTAAATAATATATCATAATTAAAATCTTATTGATTTATCTGAAAAATGACTGCTTTAAATGAAAAAGAAAAAAAGATGATATTATTCTTCAGTCTGAAGGTAGGACACCTTCCTTAAATACAGAACATGTAGATTCTCTGTCAAACAATATGTCACAAAAGAATTTAGAGGCACATGAGTACCTCCTTCTGTGTATCCCGAGGTATCCACATAACATCGGTGAGCAGGAAGTTAGGGCAAATTCATCAGTGATGTGGCTCCTTAGCAACATGGATTTGAACATGTTTATGGGGTAAGTGGGGATGAATTTCTGTTTTCCATGTCTTATTTCAAGGCCACATTTTTTAAGCTTTCTTATCGATAAGGCTATAGTTTCCAGCCAAATGGAGCAATTTCTGTCAGAAAAATTCTGAATTTATGATATTTCTCATTTGTTTCTGTGTTCTAAGTGTTCATCTAATTAATTTTTTAAGAATATCAGATAAATATCTGTTAGAAATAAGATAGAATTTGCAGACCAAGGAGTTAGTACACAGGAAATGGTATTTTTTCATGTATCTCATTGATTGAATATTTTACAATGAAAACCTTGAACCTGTTTTTACAAGTTTTTTTGCCTCTTTTTAAAAATACAATTGCAATAGGAAAATCATTGAATTAGTATTAAGTGATTAGTATTCAATCATATTTATCTTCTTAGGTGAGAAAACACTGAGAAATCTCTTATTTCTGAATATCACATGAGTATGGTCCTCAACACTGAGAGAAAAAATTTCCTCAGAAAGAAATGTATGGAATTGTTTCCACTGGTAAGGAGAAAAAGAAGGTGACAGTCTCTGTGGCATATCAGGTTGTCATCTCAGTGATCTCTTATCCCTAATTTTTAAACCTGAGGATTTGGCTTACTTTTTGATTTTTTGTTTTTTCAAATGATACTCTGATTTTAAGATTCTATTGATTATGCCAATTGCAGTGGGTAGGTTTACAGTCAAACAAAAACCCAGAGTGGGAAAATTTCCAGTGTCTGACACTGTGTTGAAATGGGTAGAACTCAGATCTTGAAGATGGGATTATTTTTTTTCCCCCAACTGGCACTGAAGAAAGCTTTTAAAGGAAAATATTTGAGCATAGTCTCATCTGGACACTATTTTGGAACTAAGAGCACAATTTTGTGAATTACACTGAAAAAACACCAAAAAAATTTCTCTCTGCTAGACATGTTTTAATCAGAAACTACTTTTATGATTTCAACAGCATGGCAAATTGGGAGACCACAAAATAGCGCACACAAAAATTTAGCAAGTCCTTTCTTCAGTGGTAACATTTTGTCCTTAGTTTTAAGCTAGTGTCACTACACCAAGATGAAAATGTCATCTTGTGTTACCTGTGATAAGCTTTCATTTCTGTTTTTGATTTAATTTTCTCTATTGTCATTGTTTATAAAATTTCATGAAGTAAATTACTCCAGATAAAAATGAAACTCTTGGAGCACTGTATCCTGACTTTGTGCAATTGCCATGGTATTCATCATAGCCTATTTATAATAGCATTAGGAATTGGATTCATACCTTACGTGCACAGATCTCATTAGCTATCATTTAAATTATTCCATCTTTCCAAAGATCTTTCACTTCCGCCCAACCAGCTTTCATTCCCCACCAGCCAAACACGTCAACTTTTAGATATTAGAGGTGTCACTCTACTCTAGTAATTCAAACATCATCTGTCTTATCATATTTCCAGTTTCACAGCTCCCAAAGACATCTGGCTATCTTGAAGTCAAGGAGAGTTAGATACATAATCTGCTTAGGTGCTTTTGAAAATCTCTTACATGCCTAATGACATATTTAGAGCTCTTCTGTAAAATAAACTCCTGATTATTCTGTATAATATTACACTGTCTTGTGCTGTAACCCTTTGATGTGCAGACTTTCCTTGGTTAAAATCATGTTAAGTACTGAGCAGAAGGAGATGACTATTCTTGTCTGCACTATCAGCTATCATTAGAAGAAAACAAAGTAGGAGAAACAGAAGCTTAGACAAGACATAGGAACACATGCTTGCAAAATTGTATTATGTATTTAAGGAACATTTTTTTAAAAGCTTACTTAAAGCACCTTAAACATATCATTGTGCAACAACGCTACTCAATGATATCACCGTACAAAGAATGAGAGCGGTGGGAAGAATCAGACATACTTATCTGGTATCAAACCATTAAAACTACCATGGAAAAAATTACTCTTATTTCCTTATTGAATTACAGGATCAAAACTGGACCTTAACTTCAACCCAGAGAGATCATTTCACGGAAGTGCTTTCAAATATTTGATGAGCAGTTGTGTGCAAACAACAAAAAAGTGCATCTCTTAGTCCATAAATTTGTGGTAGTCCAACCTCAATGAATTTGATCACGTTTGAGTGAGTCCTTGCTGAAATTTGTGGGGGTATTTTTTAACATGCATGCTGAGGGAGTAGGCAAAGACCTATAAATCTGTTTAAATCAAGAAGATTCCTTTTAATCTGAGGGGACTGTGGGAGTGCAAAGCCTGATTTCTTTATGATTTTAAGACTGACCAAGTTGGCAATAGCTTTTAGTGCTTTGAAGAAGCAAAGAATACTGCTCTCAGTCAAGAGCAGAACAGGAATGTGCCACTAAAGCTCTTCACAAACCAGCACATTGACAAAGCAGGAAAATGTTTAGTTTTTTCCTGTTCTGGAGCATGAGAAGTTACCAGAATGTTAATTTTCTGATTAATTCTGCTACAGAGTAATACAGATGTGAGGTATACATCAAAGCTTGAACAAAGCTAAGACCCAACTACCAATTTTTACTTAATTTTTGCCCTTATACATTTTTATCATAAAGACGTATTATTAAGAAGAATTTATGAAAAAGAATATTTAACATTCCATTTCTACAATTACCCTCAAAATGAATGTGAATTTCTTGAGAAACAGGAAGAATTTGATCTAGAACCCCTATAAACATGATAGGTAGGAATTAAAATGAGTTGTGAAGGGTTTGAGTTATGCCTGATCAAGATATATTTTTAAGTTTGAAAGTTATTAATTAATTACTTGATGTTCTTCTGCAATAAAAATGTGAATTAAAAATACTGATTCAGCTTTAAAATTTGCTTCTGAATGACATTCCTGATTTTTGGACTTGATATTCCTAGGAAAGAAGACAGACACACCTTTCAAATAAAAATCCTGTTCCAAGCAATAGCAAACACACTCTGTATATGAGCTAAGAGTTTATTGTTGAGCTGATTAAAATTTTATCAGCGAACCAAAATAAAACAATTACTGTCATTAGTCTAATTTACAGCACCGCTATTACTGACTCCAAAATCTTTGCTGTCTTAAAAGAATGAAAATTGCATATACTTTCATCTTGTAACTCAAGAAGGAATTAAATGTTGTTTAAGTGTAACAAAATACCGGACGTGATGAGATTAAATCAACATACTTTACTGATTCAAGTCATATAGCTAAATATTTTTCTGTTTGATGATAAACCCATCTACTAGAAGGATATTGGGGCTTATTGTATAGTTAAAAGATAAAAGTACTGAATGTAAAAAAGAAAATTTAGTCTGGTTTTCTGGGTATAATGAATTTTTGACCTAGGTATATATTTGAGAATGAGGACTTAGAGAAAAGGATATGGGAGAATCTATGTATCAAAAATCGTGTATGATTTTTGTCAGTATGAAAGATCAAAAAAGGACCAAAAGGACCAGAGGTATCCACTGGATCTATTACACAGTCTCTGACTACAATGACCAAAGAAACCAACAAAAAAATCCACTCTATAGTAATTAAAAGTAACTTGATGCCATCATTGTCACAAACTACCACAGGACTTCCTCCCCTCAATTCTCAGCTGCACCAAAACCTTAATATTCTCTAAATTGTGATTCTTGGAAAAAAGGAAACCAAGAAAAATATGTTCAAAGAAACTTTGTGACCACTGGGGAATAAAGCTTGTCTCCAGATTTAAAATTACAACTATACATATCCAACCATACCTATACATTTACATAGATATATGCACACATACATAGACATATTTTGAGTTTCTCAGACACTAATCAGAAGAACTATGCTATATATCTATATATATTCAAACAAGACATAGAAAAGCAGCTCTTTTACAATCAAATATTACCCTGTAATATTTTCTTTTTGTTCTGAAGACCATCAGTCAGTTTCTCAGATACCACATTGTCCATTTTACAGTTCACAGATCTTATTTGCATGCTTTCAGCTCAGCAACATTTAAAAAACAAAATATGGCACCCTGTCCTGATGCATGTTCCTGGTATAAAACAGTGCCCTATCCCAAAAAAATAAAAAGAAAAAAAGAAAAATGGAGACACGAGTTTGATTCTAATATGATTGTTTACATGAATTTAACAAAGTAAGAATTTCATCACCAATTAAGTCATTCAGATATCTGTACAAGGCTCACACACCTTGCTGTTCAACATTTTTTTGCTATAACATATCAATACATTTTATTCATTCCATTAGGTGTTTGTTAAATAACCTGTCTTTAGCAGTTTGTTTTTCTTTTTGTCTCTGTGAAAAGGAAAAATATATCAATATTTACTTTTTGACCAGGGAACTCACACAAAACAAAATCTATGGAAGATAGTTTTTCATCATCTGAGTCACTGTAACATCTAACATTTTTGTTGCTGAGTGTAAATCAAAATCTCAAAAAGAAGCTTGCTATGTTTTAAAAATATTTTTTGTTCTCTGAAACGTTTGACAAAAATGCCAAGTAGGACAGTGTCCTTGATGTTTGCTTTCTCATCAGATGGAAAAAAGATCACCTGTTATAAAATAGCTCTGACAAGTCTATTGCAGTGTCAGCTTTTCTCTCTGCAGCTTTTTTGTTATAGTTTCCCCTGTAGTTTTAAAGGGCTCTAATTTCAAGTATGTTAAGAAGTTCCTCTCTCTACAGGCTGTAGGCTGTGACAGTTTCTGAGGAGTATTTGCATTTATTAGTTTATGGGCATGAATTACAACTTGCTGTTCCTACTTCTGCAAGACATCTTCGATCTTTTGCTTAAAAAAAAGATAATTGAATTTGAAGGTTTAAGCAGAAAAATAAAGAACTACCATATGTAATTTTTTTCTTAGGATTTCCTGATGCTTATCAGAAAACTGAATTACAACTAATTTTTCCATCAATTTTAGCAATAACATGTAGTATAATACAAATTATACAGAGCATATGATGTATACACATATCTACCTACAGTATATTTAAAGTGAAAAATTAAGTTTAATGACAAAAAGTAGTTTCCTGGAATACAGTGAAAACAGGTTTTAATGATCACCAATAAAATAGCAATAATAAAATCTGTACATGTACAAAGCCTTTAAAGGGGAGAATTTAGCTTAAAGCCACATTCACAAAAATGTTACTAAACTTGCTGGAGACATTTTATAAAATCAATTTTTATATATTCTAGAAAGCAAATAAAATTATTTTGATTTTTACCAACTTATATATATGCCTTTGGTGATATGTTTATAACATATCAAATGATTACAGCACATTTCAAAAACCTGCAAATCACTTATGACAGGCATCTTAACATTAACTGTGGCCCTCAAACACAGAACACTGACATAGAACTTTTTATCCTGTATTTATGATTCAAGCCTTGGTGGAGAATAAGACTGTGTGTATGGTAACATGATTGCAATTATTTTCATATGTTATTATTAAAATATCATATTTTATAAAGAAATCCTCAGAAAGACACATTATAGAATAATATTGAATGAGCATTGTGACAGTTAAAAGATTATTCCAGTTTTAAAAATGCATTATTATTTTATAAGGCAGTCTCACTCTGTCCAAGTACTAAGTAGAACAGATGTGGTGGAAGAAGGAGTTAGACAGTTTGACACATTTCTGACCCTTTCTCGTGTATTTCCTGAGATGAAGCTGTAATTATTATGCATGTTGCCGGTTATGATGATGAGCTGATAGAAGAGGTTGTCAAATTATATAGCACACAATCCCTCAATGACACAACAGAGGAAAGAGTGGAGCAGGATTTCCAAATCTATCTATAGCACATAAGTTTCCAGGCAAAATGAGCATTCTGGAAAACCATATGTTATACTTAGGTAAATGAGACATGCATATGTTGGGGACAAGAAAACACCCTTTAAAAATAAGTAGGTGAACTATTTTTAAGTTATCAGATGGGATCCAGATCAATTACTCTGTACAAATGAGAGAAAACTGGGAGACACAATCCTATTTCCAAATAGATACCACCAATTCTACTCCAGAGGCCACCAATTTATAATCTCTAAGTAAGTTTGGTGAAAAGATAAATTTATATAATGTAAAAAGACTATTATTAAATCCAAGGGAGATAGCACCTTAATAAAAAACGTTAGCTGACAAAAGTGAAAAATATGAAAGTGGATTTTAATTATTAAAAAAATTACCATTTATGAAGAATCATAAGCCACTTCATCCTTAAAACAAAAGCTCACAAAACCTTTCTATAGATTACTGATGCTTGCAAATCAGTCATGACAACTACCAACCAGGAATTAACTAACTAAATCTTTATTCCACCTGGAAACTTATATTACTATATTACAAAAGCAACGTATTAAATAGATCCTTTGGGTGGCAGTATAGTCTACTATTTCTCTGTGATCCATACACACGTCCTGCTTCTTTTGGGGTGTTTTCAAACTACGTAGTAATCCATTTGATTTGAAATGTTCTTCTCCCCAGATGCCACAATTGATGATAAAGATCTTTCAATATGCTTAAAAATATCTGTCTTTTACAGAATTTTTCAGAGAAGAAAAAAAAAGATACAAGGAAAGAAAATGAGAAATGAAAGAAGTTGACTGCCTCTTTTATTTGGTGCCATTTATTTTGGTTTTTACACAATTCAATATAAAAAAATCAAATTCATATATCTGCTAACTGATCCTCTTGAACTCTTATACTTTATAGTGAGCAATAAAACTCATAAATATTCTCCACTGCTGTTTTTTTCTCCCTATAACTACTTCTTATTATTTGGTAGTTCAGAAGATATATCTGTGTGTGACCAGGCTGTTCATTTTGATGGGGAAGGGGGAAAGAAAATAAGAGGAGAATTACTTCTCTAGTTCTGTTGTGGTGATCATAATCATCAGCATATATTTTTCTCTCTGTTTTTACTTTCTCTCAGACTCATTTTAATTTGATTTCGTAAACCTTTGAGGGATGTCATCAACAACAGATGATAGAATTTGCCCCAATGTGTCTAACTGTTAGCAAGCATAGCATGTAAGTAGAGACCACATAAATATACAATTTCAAATTTAGCCAGAATTTTAAGGTTAATGTTTTAGCTACAAAGACCTGCTGATCTTTGCCCATTTAAGTCTTGGTTTTTTGTTGACTTTGACAGGCTGTCAAATTCTTGCCTTCCAGTATTGAAACTTTCATTAGAAGTCAGATGGTTCAGAGTAAATAGAAACACTAGTGAGCCCAGCAGTACTTGGATTTTCCTCTCCAGTACTGGTCATGTTTAGCTTAGTTAAGGAGTTGCTGCGAAACATTAAATAAGACAGGAAAGTGGGTTACAAATAGCTTTGAATCCCCATTTTAAAAAATATATACCTTGATTATGAGCACTGTTTAAAATATCATCTAATAGAAATATGCTATTAATAACAATTTCTAGAAGATGAAGTTTAAATAACTCACTAAACCAAATGTCAGATAGAAAATGCAGCTAGTGCCAGAGTTAACTGAGAAGCTGTAGCATTGCCATTGACAACAGAGCATAACTGTTCACATCCTATTATAAAAATGTTGGACTTCTGTACTCTGAAGATTAAAAAAATCTAGCTGTAATCCAGGTCTTGTTTGACATGACATTTTGAAAGGAAAAGCTCAGTAACTTTTGTATTTAGCAGTAACAGGATAACATGCTACAGTAGTTGCAGTAATTGTCCAACCCCTCTATTGCTTAGGTGCTATTTTTTTTTCCTATTTTATCCTCTATTCTCTCCCTCCATTTCCCACAAAGAACAGGCTCACAAAAACATCACATATTTCAGGGAAAATAAACAAAATACTCACACAACCTCATAAACAAAATAAAAAACAAGAGAAACACCCGTCTTCTTGAACATCTTTGTGAGGGATAGAAATCACAATGATTTGTACGAGTAACAACACATTTCTTTGAATACAACAAAAACATACCTATTATTGCATCAAAGATGCAGTGAAAGCATTATCTCTTGAATGGCTTATAAATTTTTACAGATGTAAAGTTATTTTTCTTTTAATTTGCATGTGTGTGGTCACGGTCATTCTCAAAATAACTGGTTCTGTACATGTATTGAAGTCTTTAAAAACCTAAATAAATTATCTTCCCCTCTCCTAATTTCCCTTCTGTCATTTTATTGGACCAAGTTTTTGATATATTAGTAGTTTTTTCTTTCGGCTGAATGGTAAGGCTAAAGGAAGCTCAAATAAGGATTTGGAATAAATCACTAACTGGAGTTCTACATTTAACCATATGAAGTGTGAATGGCTTCTTAATGTAAGAGATATGTGGCTTATAGACCAATAAAAAGAAATGCTACCTGAGGCAGAAAGACACACTGAGTTTGATGCACGAGTTAATGAAATCAAATAAATATGGGTACATATAAAAAATTGCAGTCAATACTGTGTTCCATGTTTAGGAGGAAAAAAGAAAAGGATGAAAAAAGAAAGAAAAGTAAAAGAAAAAAAAAGAAGACTTACAGTGAACTCAAGAGCATCAAGAGAGCTTGCACTGCTCAAAGGTAGAGGATGACAGGAATGTCACTGATTAAGCGGAATTTCTTGTAAGAATAATGGGTGACGTGATAGAAAACGAGTGCACTAGCCACATGGAAAAAAAAGAGCATCCTAAGTGGACACTTGTTTGCAACTTTAATTTGAAATGTTAAAGGAATTGTAGCACAGGAAGAGTAGCCAGATAAAGTAGTAAGCTACTGAATGAGACTTCAGGCTATGATAAGAAACATGAAATAAAAAAATATTAAATAGATGGAGTAAATTAAATAGATGGGGTAAATTTTAAAAAGGGAACACATGAGAAGATCAGGATAAAAGCATCTTCTCTTTGGTTAGAAATAATATGTTAATTCTGTGGTCTCAGATAGAAATTGTATCTTTGAAGTTTCAAGTAAAAAAATACCCTTTTCTTCAAATGGGATTAAAGGAAGCCCTTGAACAGAACAAAGCTGAAAAACTCAAGTGTCTCACAATTTGCTAAACTACTCCTTTTGCCCTAAAGTTGAACCTAATTTACAAGATGAAAAGAAGTGACTACCCTCACTTTTTGCTGTGGCCTGGAAAGACAAAATCTGGTGGGGTTTTGTTTGTTTGTTTGTTTGTTTTGGTTGTTTTGGTTAGGTGGGGGGGAGGGCTTTTTTGATGCACTTCTTCATCAGCAGTGCCTGAACTGTTGTCCTAAACAACATTGTTGTTCACATCTCATCTCATTGGTGGAAAATGCAACAATGATTACAGACTTTGCTAAAGTTTACACAAATCTGGGTTGTACAGAAAAGAGGCTGAGATGTGACTGATTTTGTAGAGATGAGATGTATTCTGTGGTGAGAGGCAATTGTGTAGTCTGTACATTAAAAGTAAGCTAATGTGTATGCAGGTAATTAAATAAAAAGTGATGGGACACATGAAGAAGTACCCATAATTTTATTATTTTTGCCTACACTGAAGTCCCTGTAATCTCAATATCCAGACTCTCCATAGTCTTTACTCCATAAGGAAGGAAATAAGAATGGCGCCCTAGATTGCTGGAATTCTTTTTCATTGTCCAGTCACACATGAATTTTTTTTTCTCCAAAGACATTTCTTTAAGTAATCAAAACCAGTATTCAGCACTTTACCTTCGGCATTCAATACTGTCGTAACTCTAGAATTACCAGCATAATTCCTGAGTGCACCTTTGTGTCTACTTAACTGAGTCTTTGCACTAATAGCTCCAGGCCTATTAAAAGAAGACTTTTTTTTTCAATTAAAGACCATGTTAGTCAAATATTTCCCCAGTACCTTTGCAGCTTGGAATTTTAAGAGTGAGAGCTAATACCAACTATATAATGGCCTTGGTTGGAAGGGACCTTAAAGATCTAGTTCCAACACCCTTGCCATGCACAGGGACACCTTTCACTGGACCAGGTTACTCAGAGTTCCATCCAACCTGCCTTTAAACACTTCCAGGGATGGAGCATCAACATCAAGATGCCATCAAGTTACAGCTTTGCAAACATCTGCCTAGGTTCCTGGAGGAACTCTCTTAATTGTAATTTAAAAGGATAAATTATGTTTCTTCTTCCTATTTTCCCTAAACACTGCCTCATGCTGAAGAAAAAACATATACATAGGTGTAGCTGACTCTTTTCCAAAGTTGTAATGGATGTCCTGGCTTTTAAATATAGTGCAACATATATGTTTCAAACAATATGTGTGGCTGGTGGTGACTTGGGGCAGCGGGGGGTGTGAGTTTGTTTTTTTCAAAGAAGCAATTTCTAAGATCATTGTCTTGTATTCACTAAGCTGTTTTCACTTTTAGAGAGACCTGGTCTAAGGGAAACCCTAGGCAGATCCTCCTCAGAGCTTCGTCTAGTTTAGGTGGGGCATTTTCACAGCAGGGATCCAGACTGGCTCTTACAATTATGCAAGGCAAGGTTTATTTTATGAATTTTGCTGTGAGCTACTGAGGACACCACTTAATGGTTTGGCTTCCCCAGGTACATGAAAGTGAGAACTATCCCAAATTTCTGCTCACATTCAAGGTGTCTGGACACTTCTAGTCCTCAAGGCCCAAAGTTAGGTGCATTAAACACAATGCAGCTCAGACAGATAGGAAGCTCTGCGGCAAGGTGTAAATATCCACGAAGTTTGTTCTTTTTTAATCTACTGATTTACCTAATGTCCAGTATAATGTTTCAATAGATTAATTTAAAAAAAAAAAAAAGGAGAAAATTCTTAACAGACACTGTAATTAGATTCTGATAAATAATTTCAGAACCTCAAATGATAGGTGCTTCATCACTTGTAGCCTCTAAGAAAAGATGTGTTATAATTTCTAGAAGAAGCTGTAGATAAATTGTTTCTTGCTGTGAATTGAAAATACCTCATTTTCAGAAGCTACCAGTTCTGTGGTACAATATGCATTAAGTTTTTCTGAGGAGATCATTTTGATTCATTTAAGACACAAACTCTAAGAATATGTGAAATTGTGAGAACATGCAAATGTTATGTACATCTTGCAGTAGAATGAAAATTTAAAGTCTTCAGCTGAAAAAAATGTGATTCCAATTACAGGGGTGTCTCTAATACTTCAGATTATAATAGATCACGGTGTCATGAAGCACCCATTTTGCTATATTTGTGTTTCTATATATTCCGTTGGACACAAGAACTAAATGAGGACATACATGCATTAGCTCAGTAATATTATGTGATAAAAATTAATTTCCTAAATTATTATTCAATGTGTTTAAATAAAACTTGTGAAGGTATCATAAATTGCTCGCTAGTCTGCCATAAGAAGGATATGTGAATTAGCTCTGAAAAGAATTACATCTTGTGTTCTGGATGTGCTAAAATCTTGGTGGAATGAATTTTTTTGATGTGCTCCATACTACCTTTGTGCTGTATACTTAGCAGTCCTACAAAGGCAGCGAAAGGAGATTCATCTCTTTTCAGATATTTACAATGCAAAATATATCAGTCTGTTAACTGTATAGGCAATCTAGGTCACTTGGCAGTCAAATTAATTCTACTCAAAACATGAGCATTGTTCCAAGTGCATGTCTAGTGCGCACTGAGATATCTGTCTTCATTCAGCTCCTCTAAGACTACATCTAAAGCAAGAATTAGGAGTAAGATCTATCTACTTTCACTTACTGACCCATCAAGAAAAATTCTCTGTCCAACAACTTTTCTAGTACATTCTGGTGATGACAGTATTACTCATATAAACACCAATTACCTTCTGAAGCTGTACTACTCATCTTCAATTGAAAAATTTAGAATGTATCCTTATGTAAAAAAAAAAAAAATTAAATCTCCTCGACCCTTCTGTTTTATCTTTAAATACTTAAGCTAATATAAAAAATGTGATTTTCAACTGTCATTGTATTACTGGGTTTTGGTTGTTTTTCTTCCATAGATAAAATGTTAAGAGGTAGTTATCCATGGATCTGAAGATTCTACAAATGTCTCAAACATTTCATTCTTTGCCACCACTAAAAGAAATCTTCTAAATATGCAGGTGTGGTACTGATTTTAAATACGTTTTCCTTAATTCTGTTCATGCAAAGGAAGTACTATATTACTTTGTAATTGAACAAGCAAATGAAGAGTCATTATTGTACATTTATCTACATATTTGGCTCCTCAGATTCAAAGCCAAGCCAGGTATGTCCAGATCCATGTGTCCTAAACAAAATATGCAGTCAGGTTTGGGCTTTGTCATGAGAAGTCTGTAAAAAAATCAGAGTGATCTTGAAAGAACTAAAGGCATTAGACCTTGAATATGTAAAGAGATATAAACAAATGTTTGTGAAAGATTTGCTTTTCAGGAGTATCCACTCAGGAACAAAAACAACAATCATGATTATAAAAACTGAGTGAAGTGTTGGCAAATATCATGTCATTGCTTTTTAGAACAAAAATTATAACAGTCAGTATAATCTTATGTTGCAGCAGTTGTTATCATAGTCATCACAAAGCTTTTTCTTCTTCCTTGCTTTCTCCTTTACAGATAGTATAACAGACTCCACATAGACGGTTCAGTTCAATTAAAATCTTCAATTTAATTTTGTTATCATGTAAATAATTATTTGTCTGCAAATGATTACAATCTTCAATTTATTGTGCATGTAAATAATATCAAAAGCTATGAAGCTTGATGTTGGTAACTTTGAAGAAGGGGGCTTTCTTTCTAAATTTCAGAGCTGGTTAGGGTGAGCGACACGATTTTCAGGCATAATAATATTTTTAGACACAATTTTTAGAAAGAGCAAAGTTGTGTTTACAAAACCAAAGGCCACTTGTCAGTTCAGACGAAAACCTGTCTCTAATTCTTTCATGTCAGGAATCCAATACAGTTATTTATTGCATTCTGCCTGATTTATTTTCTGTATCTCTGTAAAAAATTGGTGAGTTGATGTCCTTTTAATGTATGAGTTTCTAGTGTAATTTAAGCTATTCCAGGTATTTGAGCTAAACCATTTAACTGTTTCTATTAAAGAGAGATATAGGAATTTTCTTTAATCACATTGAATAAGCTAACTTAAATGATATTTATATCCTCATTTTGGGGTTTGATCTTGTTTCTACTTCCTCTTTGTAGAAGAAAATCGTCTGACTCTTCCACCTTACCTCTAACCTGACCCTTCGCAGCAGCTATCAAGTGTGTCTCCAGGGGAAATGGCATCACCTAGGGCTGCTTTCTCCTCTGAACACCAGGATTCAGTGAATTTGCATCTGAGCTGCTGCCTGTATTACTGATATTTCTGCATTAATAAAGCTGCAGTGTCACGGAAGGCTTTATGAAATTCAGGTCTCACTGCTTCATGCTTCAGCTCAACACAGGTCTTGCTAGCATTTAAGTGTTATTATTGCTTTTAAGGGAATTACTATTTTAAGGGAATTACACAAAACTGATACATTCAGACTTCTGTGCATTACTCTGTCTCATTTGTGCACTTTTGATAACAGGATGTAAGCTTGATCTCAAAGTTTTAATTATTTTTTCTCTTTCTTTTTAATGTGTGTG
Source organism: Platysteira castanea (assembly GCA_013397175.1). Classification (NCBI taxonomy): domain Eukaryota; kingdom Metazoa; phylum Chordata; class Aves; order Passeriformes; genus Platysteira; species Platysteira castanea. Next base: position 643,003 of record VYXC01001932.1, on the reverse strand, counting down.
AATTAACGTGTGAATGAAAAAGGAGTAAAAACTACATTAATGGATCAACAGGCTTGTGGTAGATGTATGTGATATTTTTCTTGGTAGGTTTAAAACATCTTTAGTCTGGGCTCATACAGAACTCTTTGGATGAACCCCTGGGTTAGCAGTTCTTACTAAGACTACAAATAGTCCAGCTGAAAAAGAGCTTTAATAAAAGATATTGCTGTGGCTGCTCTGCTACGAAAGAATATCAATGAATTTTGCAGTGATAAGAATAATACTCATAAAGAGATTTGGCATAAAAATGCCTGCTACAAGTCAAAGCTCCAAAGATCTACAGGAGTTAAGCAACTAAATCATCATTTGGTGCATAATTAGTCAAGGATGTATTGCGTTTTATTCTAAAAAATCTTATATCACAATAATCATTATCTAGAAAGAGGGAGAGACACAGGGCAAAACTCATGGGAAAAATATTAGTAATGATACTCTATGCACCACTGAAAGCTGCTCATTATTACAGTTATGAAGCTAATATTAAAAAAGACATAGAATGGAATAGATTTTATCTCTGCTGATGGATATGTTATTAAATTAATAATAGTGCTAAAACTAGGAATAACTTCTTTTGAAAAAAGTGGCTGTATAGGTAGACATGTGTGTGAAATCAGTAACAATTTGATTAGTGGTTATTTAATCCAATTGCTCAAATATTATGATTACTTCATCGAGTAATGCTTTGTATATATAGTAAACAATCAGTATTTCTACATGCTTGAGTAACTGCAAACCATGCTGATCTAGCAGTAAAATGATTTTACTGCTTAAATGCTTTTTTATATTTTTTAGATATGAGATGTATTTGTTAAATCTCTTGCTTGATTCTGAGATATCACTTCTAATATGGCATTAGGAAGAGAAATCTTTTCATCTATTGAGTAGTGAGAACTGCAGTATTTTCCATTAAGAATTTTAAACTCTCTTACTAAATTTATAGATGAGATTAATAAAAGCTAGTGAAATCATACCATTTCTACCTGATTTGACAAAACCAAATTAGAGAAGAAAAGAGCTTGAAGGTGAATTTCGATATTTTCTCAACATTTCTGTTTTTCATTTTGAACTATTGTTTCATTTACAAATTTTGCTAGAATTATAAACAAGAAAGGAAAACATTACAAAAAAACTTTTTTTGAGATAAAAAGATTTAATCATATACAAAACAAAACATTTTGAGGTTTTAACTTAATTTGGAAAATGAAAATATTTTTCACTTTTGCCTGAAAATGTTTGAATTTCAAGACCTTTAACAAATCAGAGGAAAATCAATTACACATATGCATCTACTGATATACTAATTTTTTTGCATAGCTTTCTTTTAAGGTAAAATGTCAAATCATGCTTTTAGCTGGAGGTCTTTTCATCATATAATGAGGTGTATCAAAGTTATTCAAATGTCCCTTCCCAGTCTCATAAATTAGTAGAGGGAGGAGTGATTAAGAGAGGAACTTTAGGAGAGGAGTACTGGCAAAAAAAAGTGTTATTTTCCTTGGTCATGATGTGAAGTTCTTGTGGTAGTTTCTGGGACAGTGCAAGGAACAACTGAACTTAGAAATCTGAACTTAGAAATCACTCATTCTAGGTATCCTCAAGATAAAAAGCAAGGATGAATCAAACCTCAGTTTCATATATATTTTTGTAATTCACCTACATTTAAAAAACTGAAAACTTTATTAATTTTCTACACGGATTGGATAGTTTATAAATGAGCTGTAAGATTATTACTAACAGTACTGTCAAATTGCAGAACATAACACAAATTATCTTTACCCTTAAATTGATTAAAGACAGTATTTCCATCATGTTCTTCCTTTCAAATACATTGTTAAATATTTGTAGAAAGCTTGGCATTCCTATTTCTATTCAAATCTATGAAATCCACCTAATATTTATCTTCCAGCTGCTGTAAAATCGAATTTATTATGTTTTCTACTTTACTTACTCATTTGAGCTTTAATATGACAGTAACATTTTAGAAAATACATTGCGTAAATTTCATTTTTCAAAGTGGTTTTGTCTAATGAAGACATCAGCGTATTTCATATTTGTTAGTGGCAGAAGCCATTGATGGGATATCCATAAGACTGCGCAGCTGAGTAATTACATATGATACAAACTTTTTAAAATTCAATTCAATTGCATTTTATTCATCCACAGGTGGGAAAAAAACCAAACCAAACAAAACACAAGAAAGTGGTACGAAAACAGGTGCTGTTCACATTCTACTGGTAAAGAAGAGTGTTTTAACATTGCAGGTATACTGTTTAAATTAATGGTGTCTAGGATTTGAAGCAATGGTTGCCATTTAAATGCGTATGAAAATTCAGAGACAAACTAAGGAGGAAGTCATATCTCAAGAGCACAGCTCAAATAGTGTGTAGGAAGGACTATTCCAGCCCTTTCCTCTTGATGTGGGACATGTATATGCCACTGACACGTAGATTCTTCCACAAGTATGTTGATCTCCCTCTTTTATGGCAGCAGAGAAACACAAAGCATTTTTTTCACCCTTTTACTACCCTGAGAAAAATTTGTTACATCCAGGTGTCTTATGTAGATCATATCTTTACTTGTTAAACAATTTACTATGATACTGTAACAGTGAGAATATTTGCCTTAAGGATCTTCTACAGCTTCAAAGATTTTAAAGGAATTTTTCCAGAATTATTAGCAACATTTTCTCTTCAAAGTCCTAGCTCTTTGTAAAGAAAATAGTTATCATCCCAGGGTACATGCAATGGAATGATTTAAGGAAATATATTTTTAAAACATAAACTACAAAACATTTCTTTATACACTGAATATTTCATCTGACGCAGACACCTAGACGAAAACCTTTAAATCAATTAACTTTGAGTCTAAAATACCCAGTGGTGCCAATAGCAAATTCATTCACAAATACCTTTTAACACACTGTTTTTCTCATTATAGTATTTGCTTTTTGCACTTCAATAATAACAGTAATCATACTTACACATGTAAAGACTTCAACTGATTATTACTTCAAATAATAAAAAAAATGCAAGAGCTTGAATATCAATCAGTCCCTTTTAGGAGATAAAGCAAAACCAGTTAAGTAACAGAATCTGAAAGCTGATAATTCCAACTTGCTTTGGACTTGAGGGGTAGAGCAATCTGTCTTTTTCAACTATACTAGTTGTTATACCCGGAAGAAGATATAGGTTTCTGGGATTTTTAACCTCTCTTTAATTAGAATTTGCTGCACAGAAAATCACAGATAATTTTTTAAAAAATCCTGAATTTTTGAGATCTTACAATACGTGATTGCTTATACAAGTAATTGAATACTCTGAGCTAAATTCTCAGTCACTGTCTAGATGGTGAAAGAAGTTTCCTTTGCAAGGGTTCTTACAATGATGTCTTCAGCTGGATTGGGTGAGATTCCCCACACTGCTGTTCCACTCAGTTCTCAAGTTCTTATAACCAGTTGGTTTGTGGTCCTACCTGAGCAGTCCAGTGTGGGGTTTCCCCCTGGGAAGAGGGCACCCTGAAAAGCATTCCCTGAGTCACACGAGGCTTCTCCCACAGGAACCCCTGTTCTGTTACGCTGATGTGCCCAAGTTCTGTTTCCCTGCTCACCCCCTGCCCCTTGTCCCTCAGTCAGCCCCTCTCTGTTCCCCTACTTGCTCCCATACCCTGGCCCCACTTTTGTACTGCCCCCGTGCCTCCTGATGGTTGGCCCGGATGTTCTCTCTGCCCCTACGATCCCATACTAAACCCTGGACCCTTCCCATGAGTCTTTGTCTTTGCTCCAGGTCTGGTATACGGGTGGGCCAGGAATAAACATCTCTGAAAACCCATGCAAAGACCTTTCCCTATTCTTTGCCACCGGCGCAGACGCTCCTGGGTGGTTACGGCACCATATCACCCATACCGGCCCGCGACAGTCCAGCTCAGGCACAATCTCTCCCATTGCTGTTGTTTTAAACCACACAAACCAGCTAACTATGCTAATGGTATACAAAAGCCTGTCTTACTTGAGCATTTTCTATTTATAAAGGTCTTATCTGTGTAGGATTTGGTAAGGCCTGCAGCAGTAACCTTCTTAGAAGTCCTCAGAAAGTCCATTTTCCACAGGATTTAAATCAAGACGTTGAAATATATAATTTAGTGTCAGCACTGTCGGTCCTGCCTGAGGAAATCTTCAAGTCAGTCCAGAATTCCCACCTGGACAGCTCCTGCACCAGTTAATCCAGTGCTTTGTTGCAAGGGACCCAGCATTTCAGCCTCCTCTTGGGGCAGTCCTTCACTCATCAGCCCACTATCTATTCTGTGCAGATGAGTAACTAATGAATTTTTGGACTACCTGGGGAATGAGCGGCCCGAGTGCAGCAGATGTGCACATAGCCACAGCCCTGATAACCAGCCACACCACTTAAACAACACAGCCAACTTAACTGTCTCCCAAATTCCATGATTCTTGGCACAACTATTATTAGAATTTCAAGTGTCACAGCTAAAATAGATCATTTTACCCTTTTTTTCCTTAAAATAATAAAATCAATGATCTTAAACAGCTTTTAAAATTTCAAAGAGGATCTCCAAAATAAACTGCTTAAAAATTACATTAATATTCCCAAATTCATTCACTGTTTAGGAAAATTCTAAGTTATTTCTAGCTCATGAGTCTCTGAGTGCATTTAATGCCCACAGTGTTAGTGTTTCAACCCATTAACCGTCTTTAATTTGAAAACCATCTTGGTTGATTAATTTTCTCCTCCAGGCTATCTCAGATATCATGTTCGGTTTCAGCCTTTTCTGGTTGCATCACTGTAGACATCTTGAATGCAGGCTAATAACCACCTCAAAATACATTTCTTTTAACTTCCTTTTAGCCTGAGCAGTGCTGATCTGCATAGTCTAGTGCATGCTCCTCCACTCACTCCACAGGTCACACTTCCCCATTATCTCAATCTCTTCCCTAATTTTTCATCTGCATTTATTCCTATGGCAAACCCTTCCCATATGCTGTTTGCCCTCACTGGCAATTGCCTAAGTTGCTTTTCCTTCCCTAGTTCTCAGAATCTTTCATTGTCTTTATTCTAACCTTTTTACTGTAAAATGCACTATTCGGGGTTTTTTGCCAATGTAGCACTTCTTTTTGTACAAGACTGCTTTGGTTCAGGTTTAACCTAATGTTTCTTTCCCACGCCTGGATCTATAATGTGTTTCTTCCGTCTGTAAATTATTTTTTGAAGATTTTTTATTAAGGAGTTTGTTTATTCTGCCTTATGTTACTGCCTTATTGTGTACATTAACTTAGTGTTTTGAATGACTGGATTATCATTCAGATAATGAAAGAATTCCTGATAAAAATTAACTTGATTGTCTTTGGGGACTAGCTGGCATATTTTGGGTAAGAGAAGGTTATTTAATTTTTGTACATGAAGAAAAGGTACACACAAATCAGAAAAAGGGAAGGGAAGGGAAGGGAAGGGAAGGGAAGGGAAGGGACCTTATTGCTAAAACTACTGGGAAAATTACCTTGAAATTATATTAAAAGTAAGCTATAATATGAGTTGTAATAATTAAAACTCAAATATTTTACTGATACTTTTGATACTATTGATAGTTTTATTGATACTTTTTTGATATAGACAAAATGTATTTTACAATTAGTAATAAAATTGAAGTCAATATTTTGACTTGCTAAGGAGTTACAACAATGGTATATTTATCTTTTTAGATCCCTGACATTGCTGCTGTTTTAGTCTTGGGGTTAGATATAGCATAGAGGAATCTAATATTATTTGTACATAGGGGTTGATTTTTAAGCAATTTTTCATTATCAGGAAAATATTCTGCAAGAGTCTATACTTTAGGCTGAAAAGGGAATTAATAAAGATTCTTGGGAATTGTGATCTCATTTGAACTGATACAATACTGAATAAATATATTTAACCTTGACATTAAATTAAATTCTATGTAACACCTTCCATTATATTTTATTTTTTGGTATTTTTGTTACTCCCAACTGGCTTCTTAACAGACCGAAACTTTTCATTATACAGAAATCCATAAAGCTAGTATTACACAATTTTGACAATTACAGCTATTTGCTCCATGGCATGTGCCCCTTACTCCTATTAATATGTACTGAAGCAAGTACCAAGCTGATATTAAACCTTTGAATGAAGTATACAAACACTTACAATAATTTCCTCTGTGTGAATGTTGTCTTTGGAGAATGCTAGCTTATTTTATCTCTTAAATGTCCTTGAAAATATAACTGGTTTTATGGTCTGTTCCTCTGCTGTGTGTAAAACAAGATAGAGACTTCCATAGAGCTCCTTTTCAATTCTTGGGGATTAGCATTAGTCTGCTGGAAAGTCATATCAAAAAACTGGACACTATTCAGCCAAAATTCCCATTAAAATGGTCATTGATGTTAATTAGTTTCAGTTTAGCCTTGAGTAATCATTCATGTTTTAAGGGACTTTTTTTTCTGAAGATGTGGTTAAAGGTGTAACATTATCCTTGATCATAATTTTCCCTGACTTCAAATTACAGAGGATTTCGGTCTTCTGGTTTGATGTGCAATTTTTCCTTGCTGTATTACAAAAGCCTGTAATCTTTCATGGTGGTGCATGCCTTGTCCTAGTAAGAAGGACAGCATGTTCTGACTGAAAACAAGCAAATGTACTCCCCTTTCCAAAACAACCAAGTGGCTTCTATCTGTTCTTGTTAGTTTGTTGGGACTCTTTTTCCTCTGCTGTAGAAAAATTTTGCTGCTGCTTCCATGTTTAACTTATGTATGTCTGGTTTGTTCAGGACAAGTCGTTCCTAGAAGGAATTGTACTTTATTGCCTGCAGCACTGCTCAGTGTCTAGTATAATGAATGCATCTTTCACTTCACCTGGGTTTGCCCTTTGCCACGACAGCAAACCTCTTACTCTGTGAATCCCACTGAAGTAACATTGGTTTTTTACAGGTCACGGATCTTCAACCATGCTTTTAAAGTCTGGGTAAGAGCAAGGTGCTCCGTGATGATAAACTATACCTGAGAGGAGTGCTTCATGAGATTCTGCCTTAAACCTCCCCTCTCCTTTGCCTGAAGATATCCTGTTCACAAATTTTTTCTCCAATAACAACATAGGATATAAGTGGTGCTTGATGTACTGAGGGTAAGCAGAGCAAGTTATGTGCCTGTATTTGCTGTACTGTGACATCCTGGGCTTTCTGCTCCATAGGTAGAGTATGTTATTCTGACCAAGCGGGAGCACCCGTGCCTCTAACATATGACTGCCAGGACCCTCCCCACATCTGAGAGCAGGGTGAACAGAAACCAAAAATCCCTTCTTCCTGATTGTTTAATTAAGTACCAGAATTAGGGCATGCTAATAATAAATGATTTTACCTACTTGAATATTGATGGGAAAAAGTCACCAGTCCAATAATTGTATGCAGCGCCTTTGTGATGGGATTTGTGAAACAGAAAATTAAGAATACAAGAGTAGTGGATTCTTGTCGATAGGAGAAAAAAATGAAAGTGGAGAACTCTATCATGAAAAGCATTTGTGGTTCTTAGAAAGGCAAAGATAGCTTACAACGGCAAGATTGGAATAACAGATTTCTTTTTCTTATTATTATTTCAGATAAGAGAATAAATATGCTTATTTTATAAGTGCAACACATAGATAATGAAATAGTATTTTAGTAAACAATTATCTTGTGAGAGTTCAGCCACTTTGTGAATCACTTGGCTCAAGAGTCGTAATTTTCTGGAATTAGTTTAGTTTTCTGAATTGACATTATAACCAGTGATGAATGACTGATGTCTTTGTTGAGAGATTGGACAGGAGCTTATATAATGTTCTGCTTACTCTTTTCAGCCAGGATATTTTGAATTTCCATTGAAGCCAAGGATGAAGACACTTTTCCTGGTAAGTGTAGCAACACATATTTATCTTTTTTTTTAACAAAATATTGAAAAGCTGCATATTTTCCCATCAACTGTGACATGAAAGAAGTCTACAATACCTGACTCCTAGATATTTCAGACTTTTTTTTTGTTTCAGGCATTGTGTGACCTGTTCCTTGCGTCACACTATGCAGTTTCATAGCAATTTCAATAAGAAAGTTTTATGCAAACTTTTTTTTTTTGCTGATGGTGTTTTTAGCCAACTTCATTTTCAGATTCAAGTAATATTTATTTCTGTGTTCATCCTTATTACAGTATCATCTTCATGAAAAATTTAGGGTGTCTGATAATAATTAAGTAATGAGGTAGCACAAGTGCCTCATTTTTTTATATTCATAAATAATACTTAGTTGTTAGAAAGGGTATTTAGCTTGTTTGAACTGATTTCTCTCTGCTGTTTTCGGAGAATCAAGCACATTCTTCACAAAAGTGGGAGTAAAATGGCTATGAGGTAGGAATAGGAAACTCCATCTTTTATTTCACAATTGGTTGAGTGTGTAGATGAGAGTGCCAGACTTGGCAAATGCAAGTGTCAGCCTCATACTCTTTAACAAGGAAAAAAAGTGGTATTGGAAAAAGAAGGGAGGATTTGTTCCTATGTCTTCTCTATGCATGTTAGTCCTAAACGGTTTCATGTAAGATGAATAAACCATTTTTAGAGTTCTGACTAAAATGAGTAACATATCCAAAAAGTACATTAAGTGTCCTGGATTCCCATAGGCTTGATGAAAGTAATTTAGTGCTCAGTTGTAAAATCTCTTTTTCCCAAGCAAATGATTAAAGAACTTAGTATCTAAAGCACTTTCTATGGACAAACTGTATATATGAGTATTGCAAATGCTGCAGGGAAACCTTTATTATTGATTCAAGAAGACCTCATGAATTTTATTTTGTTGTACTCATTGAATTCTTTCATTGTAAGAAATACCTCTCTCCTTAGAAGGTGTATTATTATTTATGGGGTTGTATTACATAGCTATCTTATAGTTTCTCCATTTACACTCTTCTCCACTTTTTCTAACAAGTGTGTCAGCTTCTCTGCTTATATTTCATTTCATCCTCTTTTTTTATATTTGTATAATATTTTCATTGCTACTAGGACTGCTCTTCTTTTACCACAGTCTTTTTATTATTTAAGCACTACAGAAGACAGGGATTATGCCTAAGAGCGTTTCAATTTTTATTTGCCTATTCAGAGAAAGATTCACTACTTTCACTGAAGTGAGTTGGCGTATAAATACAGTATCCCCACTATGCTGTTGACTCTAGTATGAGACAGGATTAAAAAAGAGAAACACTATGAAATGAACAAGGGACACTAAAACAGTCTATCATTCCCAGTACTCCTGAGAATGCCATTTCAAAGCTACATCAATACAGATGCTCTTTGGGGCTTTTTGAATCCACCAGTGAGTGCATGGACTTCTATACAGCCCAAATCTGCTCCTGATTAAGAAAGAAAAAAATTATTTATCAGGCACCCTTTGGGTTACATAGCAAAAACATCTGCTTAATGTCATGAGTGGGAAATTACTGAGGGTGTCAGTAAAGGATCAAATCTACTTTGCATTATTTTTTTATCTCTACTGTCAGAGAGAATCACTTATTACAGTCAGTTTCAGTGGACAAAAGGATAATGTGGCCAGTGAGTTGGTAGCTAAATAAGTCCATCACTGAAAAGACTGAAAGCCACTTTTACTTTAATAAGCAAAACTCTGTTTCACATTGTATGGATATTTAGATAATGGGTACAACTTATTTCAGGAATGAGAATGTTAATACTAAAAAAAATCTTTCTTGAAAAATTTCAGTTTATAAATGAGATAAACTTTGGGAGATATCTAAATAATGTATTATATTTAGGTCCAGTTCATAAGGACATCTATTTATTCATCCTTTCAAAATTAAAAAAAACGTGCATTTTTATTAAAAAGAACAATATTCGCAGTAATTTATTTTGAAGGATGCCATTTTTACTCTCAGAAGTTAGCAATAAAACTTTTGGTTTTTTGCAGTGACTTTTTAATCACCAATCGGTGGCTTGTTCCCTGGGAAACCTCAGGCATGTCTCATTTGAAAAGAAAAGTTTACTTTAATCTGATGAGTAGCACAGGCTGTGCTCCATGGAGAAGTCCCTACATATATGTTTAACTTCAAGTTTCAGAAATACTTTAGGTAGTCTGAAAGCAGAAAGCTTAAAGCATTGTAACTTCAGAAGAACTTTATAATAGAATAGAATAAGATATAGTATCCATTACATATTAAATGAAATAATATATAATACATTAGATCAATAATTTAATAATTATTATTAAGCATAGAATTATAGAATGATTTGAGTTGAAAGGGACCTTAATATCACCTAGTTCCACAGCCCATGCCATGGGGAGGAATTATAGTAATGTACTCATATACTAAACATATTTTAATATATTTTATTAAATAATAAAAGAATTTTCTTGATTTATACTTATTTTATATTAATATAAAATAATTATATAACTTGACGAAACAATTCACCATATAAAAATATATATTAGTTTCTTAATATATTATTCCATTTTTATGTGCAATAATATATATATTATATATGTTATACTAGATTTTTCTACATTAAATATTATGAATAAAAGTGATGAACAGGAGGAGCTAGAAGCTTTGATCCACTCTCAGGGCTATGACACCAATGACATAAGTGAAACCAAGTGGGATGAGTTCTGTAGCTGGTGTGCTGTGATGGACAGTCACAGGCTCCTCAGAAGGAACAGGGAAGGCAGACAAACCAGGGAGATGGAAGGTGTTTAATGGGGAGATTGGATTGTGTGGGGCTTGCAACTGGTGATGACAGCAGAGAGAGTCTGTGTAACGATGAAGGGAAATGAAAATAAGGTTTACCCACTCCTTGCCCTTATGGGTGACTTTTATGTCCCAGATGTCAACTGGGAATATCATACAGCAGTCACAAGCAGGTCCAGGAAACTCCAGAAATAGGTTGAAAAAAAATTTTTGGTGAAGTTACTAAGGGTGCCAGCTGGAAAGGATTTGTCCTAGATTTATTGTTTACAAACAGAGATGGACACCTGTGCCAAGTTGGGTGGCTACTTGGTCACAATGATCAGGAAGCAGTTGAGTTTGAAATCATGGGTGAGAGGAGAAAAGCTGTCTGCAAAACTTTGACGCTAGGTATGGGCATAGAAGACTTTGGACTGTCAAAAGAACTAGTTACTACAGTCCCTGGTAACCTACATTTGAAGTTATTGATGTCAATAAATCTTGGTTACCTTTTAAGTGACATCTGTTAGGAGTGAGGAGAAGGCAATCACAAAGTCTCAGATGTCAATGAAAAGGGGCAGAAGCCCAGATTGGCTGAGCAAGGATCTTCTTCTTGAACTTAGATGGAAAAGGAAACTGAATGAACATTAGAAGAAAGGACAGGGAAGGCAGGAGGACTACAAAAATATTATTCACCACTGTAGGGAGAAAATTTGTATGGCTACTGTTTCGTTAGATTTCTGTTGCACTGTGAAGGGCAGAAAGGGTTGTTAAAAATATATTAACAGCTTAAGTTACAAACTAAAATGATGTATAAAGTAAAACTAACAAAGTAAATACAAATTTTAGCATAGCCAAATTAAATTCTGTCTTGTTACATCAGATGTAAACCTGTCCCAGATCTTTTAACAGTTATTTGCTTAATTTTTCTACCGTGTGGCCTGTTATACAAATGGTCCCAGTAGAAAACATGTTGGACAGCAGCTGCATCTCTCAGTCATTTACTGGAGGAGATGAGTGGACTGTGTCCAAAATACTATTATGCATCTGCAACAAGATGGGGTTGGCTAGTTAGTAGCATGACATATGAGCATTCATTTTCATATTTTCCTTTTGGTATGCTAGTCGTCCCATGAGATAACTGAGTTGACTCTCCAGCCATTCCCAGCGCTCAAGTAACTCTATGGCATTTCACTATTTGGTGTCAATGACAACAGATAGTAATTCTAATCACTGCGAATGAAAAATGTGAGAAAATTACACTGTATTGAAGTATTTATCATGCAACTTTAAAATATTATTTTTTATAGAAGACAATATCTTATTTCAAATTTTATTTTCTACAATTTTTATCTGATTTTTCTATTCAGTTCAGGTTATGATTTTATCATTAAGCATTCTTTCTGGGCAGTGTCAATCAGCATTGTGGTCACGAACTTTATAGAAATAATCATGTGCTAGTAGGTAAAAGAAGTTCAACTTTTATTGACTTTTCTGATACAATAGAGGATTTACACTTAAAAACATAGAGAATTGTAGTATTATATTCTTAAACTGCAATTTTCTCAGCTTCTGTGTTGTAATATTTGACTAAAAATAAAAAGTTATCTTGAAATATGCACAATATTTATGTAGTGAAAACACCTCAAATGTCAGTATCTCATATTTTATTCTGTTTAGAGTTGCATCAACAGATAGAATTACTTTTTACTTAATCCTTAATCTCAAATACCATAATTATTTAATGTAAATCTCAATACTGTATCACTTTGCTATCCTGTGTCACTTCAAAATCTGAATATATTTGTGAGTTTGATCCATATCTCTTCATCATTTCTCAGCTTGTCAACCTTTAACTTTGTGTTGTACCTCACCCATGAAACTCAGACCTTCATCAGAGGTCCATTATCAGCAACTCTACAATCTTATTTTCCTGCTTTCTAGACTTTCTTTATCGTCTTTTTATTTCTATAGGTTCCAAAATAGACAGAATCAGTTTTAAAACCTACTTCGTCTCAGAAGTCTTTAAGAAAATTCAGAATACTGTGAATAATATCTATATTAATAGTAGTAATGTTGATATTAATAATTATATCAATGTTAATAATAATCCCTGTGCTCAGAAATGGGCACAAGATGAAAAGATACGAGGTATGAAATATTTTGAAAGGATAATTTTATGCTGATGTTTATATTGTCAGCAGCCCACTCATTACAATATTGTCAAGGATTTTAATATGATCCTTCCAAGCTGGTTGTTAAATTACTTGATTACTTTTTCTAAATCATCAAGCGTTTACTTAGACAAAATTCAACTGTCTCAACATGAGAGATATGAATAATCTGAGAGATGATACATACCTGAAACCTATGAGTTAACTGATCAGGATCAGGTAGAACTGAATTATAAGTGGATCATCCATACCTCAGGCAAGAGCCCTGTCTGCAGAGCAAGTCTTGGCTTCAGTAGGTGATAATAGAAAAGAAAAATAACACCTTGAAAAGTTTCCATTTCCTCACAGGAAGGACAAAGATATTTTCTTAAATCTTGAGGGCTTTTGCATTAATAGGTAATTTCCTATTGAGATATCACTGCAAAAAATATTGATACTCATTGGTACAGCTTCATTGCGGACACCAGAAATTTCATAAAAATCAGAAAGAAGGAAGAAAAGGGCTAACTTCTCCTGTTTTTACACAGACCTGTGTTCTGAAAATGTCGTTAAAACTTCTCTGTAATATTGTGTGTATAGAATAGATTATATGAGTGTCTGCAGGTGAGAATAGAGAATTATTTACTAGAAAGCACAGGCCAAAGAGCAGAAATTCACCTGCTGAGACACTGGTATGTGTAAGGACAGACAGAGTTTGCCATATCTGCACAAGACCACTACTGCTGTAAACATCAGCAATGGATTGTGTGGCACTCTATATGTCCAGAGGAGTCTGATATATGAAAAAAGGTGACAAATTTATATATTACACTGAAAAAATAAAAGGTCCTCTGAAGGACCAGGAGAACACTGCCCTAAAAGCCAGTGGTGTAACCTAGAAGCCACTGGTGAATGCTTTGGAGTTGGCCCCACATTTGTTGTTCCAACTGTGTAACTATGAATTAATGCAGGAGTAAACGATGTCAGAACATTAGTGACTATTCTGTGCAGCTTTCTGTTACTGCTAATAGTGGTTTGATATTACTAATAGTCACATTGTCATAAAAATCGAAACAGTTTAGAAATATTGAGTGGATGGCACGAAGACTTCTAACAAGAATCTATTAGGCAAAAAGGAGTTATTACAAATTTCAGCCAAGGAAATCTCGGTGATCCTGACTGGTGTAGAACACATGGCAAGATATACAGATTTGCAGAATCCTTGAGACAAGATCTGCAACAGCCAAAAAACCCAGCATGTTAGGGCTTTTTTGGTTGGTTGGTTAGTTTGGTTGGCTTGTGTTTTCTTAAACTCTGAGACAGACCAAACGTATCTAAATACTATCATGAGGAATTAATTAGAGTCTCAAAATCTGTGCTGGCAAGATTCCAATAACTAAAAACACACAAGGTGATTATTCTAGTGGTACTAAACACACTAATAAGGAGCCTAAGAGACCAAAGTTCTGACAAAGCTGAAATAAAGTAAAAGAAGGGATGAGAAACCTAAAAATAAACTAGAAAGCAAACCTCAGAAAATTTTAAATTTGATTGAGAAGTACACTTTCATATTAAGCATGTAAGTTACAGAAGCACAGGAAAAGTTCAAGTAAAAATATTAAAGGATAATCAACAGAAGTGGCTCTTTTGAGTAGCTTAGTTTTGCTCTTGTAAGTCAGTGCATTTCTAAATGAACTTGCTTGTGAAAAGCGATAAATTACATTCTAGATCAGTATATTAAGATGGAGTTTATTGACTCTTGACTGGGGTTTACCGGCTTCAGAGACACTGTTTTCCATTCCTTAGAAGAGGATAAAGTGTTTCCAATTTAACTGATCTAGATTGCAGAAGACAGTCAAATACGCAATCACACTTCTGAATTCGTGTAACGATTCAACCCCAACCATACCTAAATACCATGCAGCTGCTTGCTCACTGGCCCTCGGGCGGGATGTGTTGAGGTAAGAAGTGTTTAATAACTGACATAAAGATAATAATAAAGATAATAATAAAAATATTATTATTATTGGTAGTAGTAGTCTTAGTAGTAGTAGTAGTAGTAGTAGTAGTAGTAGTAGTAGTAGTAGTAGTAGTAGTAGTAAAACAAAGAGTAGAGAAGAGGAATAAAACCCCAAGGAAAAACAAGTGATGTACACTGTTTTTGCTCCCCATCTGCTGAGACCAGTGCCCAACCTGTCCCCAAGCAATGACTGGCACCTTCTGACCAACTTCCCTCCAGTTTATATACTGGGCATTCATGGTACAGAATATCCATTTGGCCAGTTCAGGTCACCTGTCCTGGCAATGCTCCCTCACAACTTGTGCACCTGCTCACTGACAAAGAATGGAAAACTGAAAAGCCCTTGACATAAGGTTAGCACTACTCAGGAACAACAAACACATCAGTGTGTTAAGGTTATTCTCATACAAAATCCAAAACATAGCACTGTACAAGCTACTAAGTAGAAAATTAACTCTATCCCAGCTGAAACCAGGACAAGTCTCCAAGGAGAGCTGCTAAATTTTTAATTGTTTAGACTGTTGGAGAGATAAAGCCTAAAGCTACAACTGTGGTTAAATGAAAGACCAATATGAAAAATAAAATTTTGTGTATGGAAAGAAAATTAAGCTAAGAAATGCAGAATTCATCTCACACATCTGAACCTGGAAATCTAAGCAATAACTGAGGATTTAATCTAAATCAGTACTCTTTTCTTACCAAACTCACTAGTCAGCTTCAAGTACTTTTCTGATTGGTAGGGAATCTTGGGACTAGCAGATTCTTAAAACTCAGTGATTTACTGCTGGATACAGTGGAGCATCCTGTCCTGAAGCAATATAACTTTGATTGAGAACAGTTAATTAGGGGTTGATTTGAATTCCTGTGTCAAAGGCCAAAGAGATTTTCTGAATAACCATTATAAACCCATCAGTGATAATCAGAATCAATAATTGTATTAATATGTCTAAGACTAGTATGGTGCATGGTTTGTCAAGGTTAAAACACACATACATAAGTTCATCTAATGTTTCAGAAATCCCTTTAAACCAGCTCTAGGGATGGAACATGACACAGTTGAGCAGCCAATATTTGCTTATATAATTTTTTTATGTACTTCTATATTTAAAAAAGAGGCAATAGATAATAGAGTAACAATTACCCTCCAACTCTCATAATTAGTTAACACATATTAGTGAAGACATTCTGAATAATCGTGTTAGTATGAAACTATGCATGAAGGGAAAATGCTAATATATTCACTTGTCAATATCTCATGCTAAAATATTTCTCTAAGTATCATCAAAATTGCAGATATATTTAAAATACAATACACATATGAGAGTACAAACTGCTTCTTCTCAGAGTATCTCCCAGCTGTAATGTCTAAATAGAAAAAAAAAAAGAACATAATCTAATGAATATTGATCTAAACATGAAATGGGACTTCTCAGAAAAAGCTATTTGCTATGTCTCTAGAAGGGTTCTGTAATATTGTATATGATGATCAAAAGCAGCTGCTAGATCCAAAATAGAAAAGAAAGAAAGAATCATCATATATTTGACTTGTAAGAACAGTTCCTGTCATTAAAAGAAAGACAGGCTATGAAATTACTTTAGAGTTAGGGTTCAAATCATTCAATAGTCATTGCTTTTCAAAACTGTGTTTGTAATTGCAAAATAATTGCATCCTATTGTAGGCAATGAGGTGAAAATTAACATTAATATGCATTGGAACATGTCCGATTCTGAACTCATGACATTTATCAGGATTGAGAGAAGACTAATTATGTTAATTACAAATAAGGCAAAATTTTCTATTACAACTGAGCTGGATATGAAACAAGACCTATAATGGTCTAGATAAGTGAAATCTAAAAATATGGAAGTGTTTTATTTTTTGTTTTCCTTTTTTGTATTAAGATAGCAATTGCTATGAATTAATAAGCACATGAGGAAAGTCAACATCTGAAGGATCAAATAAGATGTATTTCCCTACAGAATGCAGCTTTCAAAAAATGAAGTAGCCCTTCCCCTCTTGATCATCTTTTCTGGGCACCTTTGCTTCATACAGAGATTCAGAAAGTTTCTTTAAACACAGGTTGGAAGTATAAGGTAGGTACCAAAGAATAACACACATGATAGATACTTAAGTCAAAGGAGTTACTCAGCTAACCAACAGTATGTTCACCACCTCCAACAGAGTAGCTGGAGGATCTTTGCAGGCTTCTCACTTACCAGGGAGGTCAGGCAGGTCGGCCTCCACTGCACCTTTGAATAGACGGATGCTCATTGCTGCTGAGCTGCTGTCTTCTGACTGTTTATTTTTATTTTCTTGGGGTTTTATATATTTTTCTATCAGTGGTTTTCCTATCCTACCCTTGAACTGCTAACTATCCCTGTAGCAGCAATCTCAGCTCTCTCATCTTACTTAGCTCTATGCTATGTACTTCCTCACAGTCCTTTTTCACAACTTGGCAATTTTCGTGTTTGAGTCAAGGTTATGCAGTTGGACCATATCAAAATTATATCAAAATATCAAAAACCTTGACTCACACTGGATACCTAGGTCTTATAGTTTCCTTTAAGTTTGATAAGTATTTTTGACTTTGCCATCTAATAATATATTCAATATCTCTTTGAGTTTATGTAATTTTTTTAGGCATCTAAGGCATCCTCTGGTAAGGAGTTTTGCAGTTTGACTGTATTTTAAGTAAATGAAAGTAATTCCATTATTTTTTTTCACCTTTTCTCTGAACCATTTTGATTCTAGAATATAATTTTTGAGGTGAAGCCATTTAAATGATACTTTGTGAAATAATGATACTCTGTCTTGTATGTGAGATGATACAACAGATTTACTTTTGTGGGAGTAAGTAAATGCTGCTTCTTACGCACCTGAAAGGCCTTTTCAAGACTTTAACTCTTGGACTGGAAGAAGGAGCATTGAAATCAATAATAGCCAGGCCTATGTAAAAAGGAATAATCATAATCAAACCCACCAGATAATCATGACCGACCTTGATCATCCAGAACTAATTCTCAATAGTTTAAGGTAATCCTTTCCTACATCTTATCTTGAACTCACAGAAAAATGCTGATCTCTGTTTATCCAGTACAAAGCATGCTCTGTCTTTAACAAGAAAGTCATTCCTTTACAGCTGCTCTATTTGCCATTCTTAATACCATCCTTAATCATAAGATAGAACCCAAATCTTGTTCAGCTCAAACTGCAGATCAAATTATAATCTTCCTTTAGAAGTTTAAGTCAGAATTTAAAGGGCTCTCTTTCAAAATATTAAGACTGTATCTTGTATAAAACTAGAAAAGTTTGCCCAGATATCTCTTTTGTTATTCTAATGTCTTCTTTACTGTTTTCATGATCCCAGGCTCCTGGATTAGAACCAATTAGAAATATGAGAAAAATAATTTGAACTTAAAAATTAATTTAGTCACATCCCAGTAAGAAGAAGGTAGATGTTAATAAAAGAAATTTTAATGAAAGCAAATCCTCTTCAGGAATTGAACCCATACTCTTTCATAACACTGTCAGTTACCCTATTCACAAGGCAACAGTAAGTGAGAAGCACAACAGAATCAGGTGTTGTATTAGCCAACAGAGGATGTTCTTGATCCTTATGAAAGTAATAAAAATATATTAAGAGAATCAAAGTAATTAAAATTTTACACGACTATAGAATGTAGATGAAGTATATTCCCTAGGTCATTCCAAGGACTATGTGTGTGTAATTTAATAACATTCAGAGGAAATACTGAATATATCTGGCCCTCAGTGGCAAAAAACACCTGAAAAGAAAGAAAACTTCTTTTTTCCAGCTTCAGTTCTGTAAATTTTGTCTAGGATAATGATAGTATATGATTAGCAGAGAAGATCTTCCCAAAATACCAGTAACATTCCAATGTTTGGATTATTCATTGCTGTAATGTCTGCATAAGATATTTAAAACTACACACGGTTGCAACCACTGGGAACATTATTTAACTGAGAAAAGAGTATCTAAATGACATAACAAGTCTCTTCTATTATTAATGCCTCTTTTTCTGCATATCTTACAGGGTTTATTCCCAAAGTCAGAGCTCTTTTTACATTATCAAAAAATTGCCTCATTGCTTAACCTACATTACTTTGAGTGAATGATTTCTACAATGAACAGCCTTTATTTCAGAGCTTGAAATACAATGTTAGCACATATAGAGAACAAAGTGACAGGTCCAGATATGAGTATCTGTACTTATAAACGTCCAGTAAACATCCATGTGGAAGACTGAGTGACAGCATCAAAGAGAAGTGTTGCCTCAGCCAACAGTTTTTATTATATGATTAAAATGTATAATTTAAATTTAAACATCTAAGATGCTTACATTATGACACTTTTCATTCTGGACTTTCTGAACAAACTTTGAAGAAAAACAGATGCTTCCTAAGGCTGGTGCAGAGCTTACACTACTCTTACCATTCTAGAGAATCTGCAGACTGATTAGCCTTGTGCCCAAAGTTAATTGAGATTAATTACTTTGTCTACAGCCCCCATTCCTGAGTGTGTAAACAAGCTTTTTAAAATACATATTTTTTAGTTTACGGTGAGGTCTAACTTCCTTATCCATAAATCCAAAGTGAATCAATACATGTCAAAAATGTCATCAAAGTCAAATATTTACTCCAGCCAAACACCTAGCTGTTAAAATCAGGCTAAATGTTCTTCGGCTTTTATTGAGAAATCACCCACTGAATGAAGAATTCTTTGTACAAAATTAGAAAAATAAGGCTTGAGTTTAGGTTATCGCAATCATATTTGTGTTGATATTTTCACTTAAAAACTGCTACTATGAGAAAAACCTTGTTAGTGCATCACCTATATACTGGAAGTAAAAAGTCTTCTCATGCTTCACTTTTTCAGTTATAAGTAAACCGAAAACCTGCAATATTCTAGGTATATGCAGTTTTTGTTGCATATATTGATTTGTTAATCTTTGAAAATTAAATTTTTCTAAGAGGTGTACTGTCATCAGCCAAAGTTTTTGTGGGACTTTCGGCTGCTTTTTCATCAGTCTAAGAAAAGAAAGCATCTTCTCTTTCCAAAATCTTGGACACATGACACATTTTACTAGAAAATACTCATAATTTTTTTTTTCTGTTGCTTTCTTGTTCTATGCTTTTGGCTAATTTGATAACTATTGTTCACTACAACAATTTAAAAACAATTTTCTTGGGTCAGAGCTTTCAAAGGCATCTTATAGCTTTTCATAAACCTAGTTTACCAATTGTACAGATCTCAAGCACATCAGTCATGGAGTCTGTAAAGGCAGGTAAGGGGAGTACTCCCTACATCTTCATGATGAAAAATATAGATATATGTTTGACTAATATTTCTCCTCCAGCCAGATTACAAGTTATTGTTGGAGTGAGACCAACAAGAGTGCAGACAGAATGAGTGGATAATCCTCCATAATACTCATAATTTTTTTTTTTTTGAAAAAATATGACATTTGTATTCTCCTTTTTTTATGTAAACCTCTTGGAATAAGTAATGAGCTTCTGTGATCTACAGATATGTATGTTTGAATTGTATTTCTGAGCTGATATGAGTCTGACTAATTACTAGAGTGTTGACTGTAGAGAAGGAGTAAAAGTTTTGTATCAGTAGGGCTTTCTTCTTTCAGAGTGATAGCCTGTTTCCAGTGAAAGCAGCAGACAATGCTAGCAGACAGTGATGTCATTTTTATCCTTTCCTGTCCTAAAACCCACTTTGTAGAAGCAGTCCAGAAGCCCAGTTGTCAGTTAATAATGTAGAAAGAAAGGAGTTTAAAGGTCACACTTTTCTGTGTGGCGTGTACAACAAAGTCGTATGTCAATATGAGGTGTCCAACACAGGCCAGTGACTCAAAAGGACTATCATGAGTAAGAGTTTACATTCAAAACATTTCAAATCTCCAGTTAAGGCTGATTTCACTTTTCCTAGCAAGTTTTGGTAAATGGTTTGGGTTTAGTCTTTTTTTGCTTTTCACAAAGAGCAACATAATCTTGGGGAAATCAGATGAAGGACTAGAAAGTGTTAGCACTCAAAAAAGCGTGATGTTGCAGCAATAACATCAAGCAGATTCAGGGCCTACACAAGAGAAGGAAAAGCAAACTCTTGGGACACATAATGCCTCAAATCCTGGGAATCTAGAATAAAGACAAAGACAACTGAGGAAATTTCTAATATTTTATAACATTATTTTTTAGAAGTTGTTTACAAATTGAAAGTGATAAGGAAAACCTAATCCCAAAACATGATGAAATAAAGTGACTCTGCCTGGTGTTTTTCAAATTATTCAATATCTCTTTGGGAGAGTGTGTATATAATTTATTTCTAGGCACACCTACAGTTAGGCTAGCTTCCTTGTGCTTGAATTATCAATATTTAGGATAAGATAAACATGAAAAGCAACAATTTACTAACACAAATATGCTTCTGTCACAGCACAGATGCATATACTGATGAAGGCCACTTCACTCTTCCAATAGCCTACACAACACCCACACTGCATTGACGCATATTTTTGACCACAGCTCTACAGCTTACCTCTCTGACCCGACAGAGGGCAGACCTGGAGTATTAGCAGTACTGGCAATTGCATTCCTTCCCTGGAGCAAAGACTACTGAACATTCACTTTACTTCTACCCCACTGTCTCCAGGCCCGGGCCCAGTGTGTCCGTAACACCACACAAGAGCAGTAGCGCAGTGGTTTGGCGGTGACCAGATCCCATCTACAGCTGCTGTTGCATTTAAATAAATATGTCAGTGAATAAATTACAGCAAATAGAACATGGGATGCAATGTTGAGATTAATTTCTGTCTGTATATCACCACCTATAGGGCAAGAAAAGCTGCTCTGGATGTATTTGTATTTTAGCATGCTTAGATTTCACCAGCAGTATATTTTTAAGGAAAGTAATTTCTAAGTATGTTGAAAACCATGTGCGGAGTCTGGGCAAATGGTTCTCTATTCAAAAGTGTTAACATGTCGATCATTGAGTTAATGTCTTTCTTATTTATTTGTTGTTTGGGTTTTGGGGGGTTTTTTTCTTTTTAAAAAAAAGAAGAAGAAACAGATCTGCTTTACCTAAAAATTCTTTTTTTTTTCTTATATCAAGAAATGAGGATTCACTGATGCTGCATTTTTTTCTGTTTTTTCGACAGAGGTACTTATACCAGGTTTTGGGAAGAGGTCATAGAGGGAAAGGACGCAAGACAATATATTTATTTTTCTTACTTGAAGATTGTTTATCATGTTGCAGATGCATGGGGATCTTAAATATTTAAATTCATAAATATTTATCTATTTTGATGGGTTGTTTATCTTGAAGAATAATTTTAGAACCATACTAATTTTGAACTTCTAATCATAGAATAAGTTTTCTTCTTCAACATGTATATTTTTTTTTCTTTCAGTATGGACCAAGAGAGTAATTTCACATAAGTATCTTTATTCCTCTATGATTAAATGATATTTTTTAGGTAAATAAAGAAGATTAAATAAACAGAACAAATGCAAAAAGTATTATGTGTAAAAATTAAATTTATCTGAAAATAACAATTGTTATACATTTAATTTGCTGTCTGGAAAGTGTTGCAATTATACATTTAAATTTTGGTTTTGATATAATTGTGTTCACCAATGACTTGACACAGTTTACACATATTTTTTTAAAAATCAGTGATTTTAACTCAAAAAATGGCTAGAAGTTTTAGCAATGGACAAATGAAAGAACAAATACGAGTATTTTAAAAGTTACGTATTACTCTGGGGTGTGAGGTCTGTTATCTGCTGTATGGAAACAAAGGACACGTCCCCTTCTTCTTTTCTAGCTCATTTCCTACTGCTTCTATTTAGATTTCCTACTTTTGGGGAATCAAATGTCCTATTGACGTTTTATCTTGTTAATATGCCACAACATCATAGTTGCTGTCCCATGTAAACCTAAGAGCTCAGACTTCAGGAGATTCATCTTTCTGCACAGTGTGTAGAGGTATTATCTCTCACTGACACAGCATGGGCTTCTTGCACACCATAGCCACCATATAAATGTAAACTGTACACTTTAGATCTTGTTATACTTTGTGGGTCTGATTTACAGAAAAACTAAATCACTGCAATGATAAACCTGCCTAATGCAAAAACATGTTTGAAACCACAGTATGTGGTTTGTAATGGAGTAAACTTTACAAAATAAAAAAGAGTTTTCTAAATGTCAGTATCTGTTGAAATACAGTGAAAAAAACCCTTGGGAACCACAAATTGTGTTGTACCATGCAGGAATGTGCTTATAAATTCTTTTTAAATTATGATGACTGTCAAACTGAAAGCATGCTTGCAGCTTCCTTGAAAATTGTGTTTTGGACAATTGTTGCTCTGTAACTGTATCAGAGATTTAGATGAAACTTCTCTCTATGTGGAAAATTCATTGCTACTTCCAGGTTTTGTTTTGCTTGATTGTTTGGGTTTTTTGTAGTAGGGTTGTTTTTTTTTTTTCAGTTTAAGGAACATTTTAAAGATCTAGGGTTTTTTTTGAGATGAAGATAAATGCTTGATTTGGATAAAATTCACTAATCATTTTTTGCAGGGAGTTTTTGGTCTCCTGTTATTGGGGTTTCATTAGAAACTATCTACTTTTCATCCTACACCATGTTGATGACAGAAGCCTTCAACAGAGTCTGTCCCCCTTGTCAGAGTTGAGAGTGGGCATTGCAGCACAGTGAGCTTGCACTCCCTTCAACACACAGCCCCTAGTTACACATCAGCATTCACTTCTGAATCTGTAACATTTTCAGCTTAGGGGATTCCTCCTTTCAGCCTTTTAGAAGCTGGGCTGATGTAATGTGCATACAGGTGTATGACTGCCCTGGTTTCATCTGGGATAGAGTTCATTTCCTTCTTAGTAGCTGGTACAGTGCTGTGTTTTGGATTTGGTATGAGAATAAGGATGATAACACACTGATGCTTTGCTTGTTGCTGAGTAGCGCTTACCCTAAGTCAAGAATTTTTCAGTATCACATGATCTGGCAGTGAGCAAGTGCAAAATAAGCCAAGAGAAAGCATTGCCTGGACAGGTGAAAAAAACTGGGCAAAGGGATACTCCATAACATAGCATGTCATGCCTGGTATATAAACTGAGAGAGTTGGCCAGGAAGAGCTGGCGGTGTGGGAGGTCAGGGATGCGCTGGCATCGGTCAGTAGATGGTGAGGAATTTTACCACAGATCACTTCTTTTTCTTGGGGTTTATTCCTCTCTATTTTTTTCATTAGTATTAATATTTTTTTGTGTTTCATTTATTAAACTGTTCTTATTTCAATCCAAGAGTTTTATTTTTCTCTGATTCTCCTCCCTACTGGTCAGGCAGTGAATGAATGAACATCTGTGCAGGACTTAGTTGCTGCCTGGGCTTGAAACACAACCTTGATGTACTCAAAGTAACTAAATGCATTAAGTAGGTGTTCTGGAATGTCAACCCCCCTGGCCTCAAGGATTGTTGTTGGGAGCAATTCATCAAGGAATGGATTTCACTAAGGAGCATGATCCAACAGGAATAGTTTGGAAGAGCTCATCAGCCTTGTAACATGGGAGTGCCCAAAATTTTTGACTTTGTTTAATTACTTTCTGTTTATGTTTAAGCTTTAATTATTTTTCCCATTAACTTCTACTTCAGAATGTTTTGTACGTGCACCTTTATGGATCCATAAAATTAATTTTTATATCTATGTATAAATATATACAAATACAAAGTTATATATAAATATATAACTAAAGCTTATCTATATGTAACCATTTGTCTCAAACCAAGACAAAATTAATTTTTTATAAATATTTGTATACTCATTTACATATATATGTATATGGAAAATTCTTTATATTTTCAAATATGAGCACTTCCTGGTCTGAAGCCAAATATGTGAGCCATCAGAGGCTTCTCAGGGAGCAAATGGACATGACAGTTTCAACAAATGGAAACTTGCCAATGAAAAAGTCATATGAAAATGTGTAGAGTATGATACTGACAAAAGTGGCAGCTGCAGTTTATGCATTTCTTTTCTGTCATTCTTGATAAAGTGGAAATTGTGGCTGGTCATGGTCACACTGTGCAAGCAGAGGGTTGTTTGAAAATATTTGGGGTTGTGACTTTGTCAAAAATCATGGCTCCCTGTCAAATGCTAAGCAACACTGAAAAAAAGAACTGGACAAGCGCAATCTGTGGGACCCAGTGCGATACAGCCGTGCCTGCTGAGGGAGCTGGCACTGTGAAGCCACCCTCAGTTATTTGTTAAAGGTCACGGCAAGTGGAGGAGGCTCTTGAGGCTAGAGGAAAGTAATGATCCTTGTCATCTTCAAGAAGGGTAAGAAGGAGGATCTGGTGATCCTCTACTGAACTGATGAGTCTCACCTCATTCCCCAGGAAGGTGGTAAAACAAATAACCCTGGAAACCTTCACTACAAATATGAAGGAGATGGTGGCTCTTGGGTGTTGTCAGGATGGATTTATGAAGGGGAAAGCATGCCTAATCAACCTGATAATCACCTTCTATGATGAGATGGCTGGCAAGGTGGATGAGGGCAGAGTGGTAGACGTTATATAACTTGACTTTAGCAAGGTTTTCCACAATGTCATAACATTTCATTGACAAACTGTTGAATTCCACACTAGTTAAATGGGCAGTTAAATGATTTGAAAGCTGGCTGAACTGCCAGGATCAAAAGGTGGAGCAAAGTTCAGCAGGAGGGCAGTCACTAAGGGTGTGCCCTAGGGGTCAAGATGGGACCAATACTTTTTTACTTAATTAATGATGTGAATGATGGGATATACTGCACCCAAAATGAGTTTCCAGAAGATACAAAAGTGGGAATGTTGGTTAGATCAGATAATTGTGCTGCCATTCAAAGGCACCTCAACAGGCAGAGAGGAATCTCACAAACTTCAACAAAAGGAAATATCAAGCTCGAGGTAGCAGTATCTGGTGAGGGCTTTGCAGAAAAAGACCTGGTGATCCTCGTGGGCACCAAGCTGAATGTCTGAGCTAGCAGTGACTTAGTAGCCAACAGCCTCCTGGGCTGCATAAGGAGAAGCGTTTCTTGCAGGCTGAGGAAGATGACCCTTCCCCTCTGTTCAGGACTTGTGAAATCCTTTTGTAATACAGTTCTCAGTCCTGGTTTTGCCAGTTCAAGACACAGACTGGAGACAGTCCAGTGAAGGACTACAAAGATAATAATCTTTGCTGATCACTATCAAGAGACTGGAGCATCTGTATTATGAGGAGAGGTTAAAACAACTGGATCTGTTTAGCTTGGAGACAAAAAGTCTCAAGAGGTATCTTACTCATATGTATAAATAGTTGTTGGATGAGTCAGTGATGAGGAGGATCACATGGCTGTGAACACTGAGACAAAAATAAAGGAAAAAACAAATGTAGATTCATGGAAAATTACCTTGGGTTGGGGGATATTTATTGCAAGAAAGAGAACAACACTTTCAGACAGGCTAACTTCTATCAGCATGAAGAAATTCAGAAAAACATGTGGGGTAACATAATTTGGTTTCTTCTGATTGCTGTTTTGCTTTTTCTGCTCTATTTCTTCAAGCTATCTCTCCCAACAGAAATGAAGGTCTCCTGTTCTGGAGCTGGGATCAGCTTTCTGTATCATGCACCTGTATTCTTCACCAATGACAACAACTGGTTTTCTTGCAAAACTTAGACACGCATTTCATTTCACATCTTTCCCTCTGCTGTCCCTACTTGTTGGCTACATACTCTTTTTTTCTCCTCACATTCATAGATTTCTCATCTGTTCCACAACTCTCATTGTTTTCTTTATTGTATTATTGCTCTATGAAAGATAAAAATCTATCTAAATACAAAGCTATCCAAAGCACAATTAAAACTGAGGATTTCATAACTGATGTCCTTCCTTCTCTCCCCTTATTCCCTCCTAATTCTTTCTTTTGTTTTATGTTCTGTCATATGACTGTACTTATGTGTAATGAAACTCTTCAGAGGCAAGGATTACAGCTAATTTATCTGCTTGTATTATATCTCAGAGTGCTGACAGATAAAACAATACCCTAGGGTAGACAAGGCAGTTTAAGATAGGAAAAGAAATTTTGCAAAATATTGTTGTTTTTGTAGGACTTTTGGTCAGAAAGAGAACTGCTGTTTTGTCACCACAATGTAATAACAGATCTCCTACTATCTTTAATATTTGAAGGTCACAGAGTAGATTTTATTTTGAAGTTCTTAAGATATGTTCTCCATAATCCTTTCTATAAATATCCACTTTCCCATATTGGAGGCCTGCAATAGATTTTAATTTTAACCATGATAGAAGTATATTTTTGCAGAGACTTTAAAGAAAGAAGACTTTTTAAAGCCTTGATATAATAATCTGAATGTCTCTGTAACCTAAGCTTTGTTCTTCATGTGTTAAAAAATAGTAGGAAAAATAAAACTTGCTTATTACAGTCCCTTAAGATGATAATTTATGTCTTCCAATAATTGCTACGAACTCAGACAAAAAAAAATATTAGGAAGGATCATTTTCTTACCTTCCAAAAAATCAAAGTGAATGCAATGAAATCAACGGTATTATGAAAAAATTTGATATTTAAGAATACTTAAAGTAAACTGCAGCTCAGATGAAATAAATCAGTAGTAAATTCACATATCCATCCTAAAGATAAATTTATTTTTAAAGGTATTTAATTCAAAAGGCAGACATTTCAAAAAATATATTCTTTATGAAGAAAATAATGATATACACTTATATTTTCTCATCATTGCAAATTATGAACCAGAATTTGTCAATAAAAGCATATGGAAATGTCATAGAAAGCATATGGAAATGCAATTTATTTCTAGTTAGGTCACAAAAACCACAGAAGGATATCTTTGCTTAAGATGGGAGCTATTCTGTTTTCTATGGTCCTCATAAACACCATATTCACTGACCACACTCAATCGAACAATTACATTAAACATTAAAGAACAGATAAATCTAAAAAACTGTACTTCATTTATCATCTAGAGAGAGCTCTTTGTTTGCAATTTCCATGGTTAGAGGTGAAGATTCTTAGTGAGTCTTTAAAGTAAGAGATTAAAATAACCCACAACAATCCACAGAAACAAACAGAAAAAATAGACTGTGGATTCAGATGAGAAGCTGTGGGCCTAGAATACATTTAAATGGCAAGACTTGTCAGTGAGGACTTCGCTTTAAGTATCTTTGATAAAAGGAAGAAGAAAAACAAAAACACAGAGGGAAAATTTCATTAATTAATGACACTACAGAAGCTATTATTATTTTGTAGGTAAACAAAGTAAACCAAGTCAGATTGCATAGCACTTTTTCACAGCTGGTTTCATTTTAGCCAGGACCTTTTATGAACTATAAAAATAAGGTGATACAAATGGAGTTTCCTTAAACATATCAGACACACAGAAGTGCTTTTCCACCATTACACTGATAATTAGAACACTACAGTTGGCCATTTGCAGTATTGCCAGCTTTGGAATGTGTATTCATATACTCATGTGATTGATATTGCTCATAAGCATATTTTCAGAATCAGGTCCTTTTTTTTTTTCATTTATTTGAGATTTTTAGAACAAAGAGAAGCTTTGCTATCAAATCAAATGCTGTTAGGGGAAAACTCAACCCAATTCTTACCTGTTACTCCATTCAATCTACAGTAATATTTTCTGATTTAAGCCCACATTGTCTTTTTTTCTTCTGCCGTTCCTGTACCCTCACTGGTGCTCCCTCACTGCCTGCTTTGGCAGCAGTAGGCAGCACCGATTGCCCTGGGCATAACTCTCAGGCCTTGCTGTGGCTTATTCACCAGGGCTGTCCTCTTTGTCACACGCTCCTGCAATTCTTGAGCAGTTCACTGCTGGCATGCACTGCTGGAAACCTGGGACACTGGGTCCAGACGTGTGCACTTCTAGTTCCAGGAGCACAGGAATATCCCCTCAAAAAATCCACCCACAAAATAAATGCAGGGAAGAATAGTTATTTAAAAAAACAAACAAAAACTTGATTTATAGAACACTTAGAATTTTCATTCTCATTTTTTCTTTCTTTACTCCATTTTATTTTGATCTTTCAATTTCTACCAAACATTTCCCTTTTTCTTGTTTTTGAGTCTGTGTTCTACATTTTTTGTCCCATATCCTTTTCTTCTTGTTACTGATTCTTAACTTCTTTTATTCCACATCTCCACCAAACAGACCATACCGTGCCAGAATTTCCTCTCCTGATCAAAGGCTGGAGACAGCCACACTGTACTAGCTTCCAAGCAACACACTAGAAGTTTTCTGTTTTAGAATGCTAGAAGACACTGTTAAAAAGTACTGTGAAAAGTGCATGGCACTATGGTAGCCACACTTTACAATTATTTCAAGGCTTAGAGTGCAGTCTTCATTTAAAGTAATCTGGAAAAACTATCCTTGAAGCAGTGAATTGCAGTGTTGCATAAAACCTGGACTTGCCATATACACATCTTTGAAATAGGTAGGCTTTTGTTACTCCTGCCTTCAAGCAATTTGTCAAATTTAGGAGAGTCGACTTCTTCTTTCTATGGTAAAGCAAGCCTCAGGAATGTATTTCAGAGTGATGTATGATGCATTTTTAGAATTCTAGGAATATTATAATGTAAAGAGATCAGCAAATAATATGCAATTTCTAAGAGGTTGAAGAGTAATGGGGAAGATTATTTCATTTTATCACAAAAAAATGCCCATACTTTGTCTCTGCTATAAGATAATTGTAATTATTTAGCTGTAGAACATTTTTGAAATGTACTTACAAAAGTCAAGGATTCATATAAAATACTTAATCAAACCAATGTCTTGCTGTCACAATTCATGTAAAACTTCACATGATATAAAAAAAGCAAAATCAGAGTTTCAAATGCTATAAAAATGACTAGTGTATGGTAATCTAGATTCAATAGATTTACAATTTCATCCCCATCTTTACTCCCATCTTTCTTTATAAATTTCTGATACTTCCTTGTCTTTTGAATTAATCTTGTGAAATTGAATTAATTTGACTTTCAGTCTTTGATTTTTTTTTTAAGTCCTCCTTACATCTCCTTCTATTACTGGTATGTTCCAACAATGCTTTCTTTTCCGGTGGTATCACATTTTGTGAATCTACATTTTAGAGGCCATTTCTTATTTTGCACTAGACCATTTACCACTGTTTAAATATTGTTATTGTCACTTGAAGAGTGCTTCTTCAAGGAGTTAGAGGAAGCCAGTATGTTCTTTATACTCAGGTGGGCCTGATGATGTCCTCTGAAAGTGAATGATGAAGAGCCGTTGGCTCCAGTGATAATAAAATTAGAATATTGGCTTTCAGAAATAACTGAAACTGCTTATACTAAGCTAATTCTATTATAACAAAGAAAAAAAGTACTTGATATTTCACCTGTGAAATATTTTAATGTTAGTGGCAAGTCTCTTTTCAGTCAATGTCAAATTACAAACTCATACTCAAAATTATTAAGATGTTGAAACATTTACCTGTTATTCAGCAAATAGGTTCTGTTTTATATATCACTAATTTTTTCTATTGTTCCATCATACCCTGTAAATTCATTTTTATTTCCTCATTGAATCCTTAATTTTGTATAATCCGTACTAAAACCATTGTAATTGTGCTCCAAGCATTTTAATAAAACATGCTTCAAACCTTTCCTAAAGAACCTATGTTTTAATTTGCATTAATGGCTTTTTTCAGCTACAAATTTTCATGATCATTCCAGGACTTTGTTCACCTGAATTTGATCAAACAGTGGCATCCAGTGGGAAAACTAGATGGGTATTCCTGAGATATGTAGCTGAACATATGAACATGTGATACCTATGATATATATATCAGCTATGCTCATTTTAGAAAGATAAGAACATTAATACCCTACGAGAATTCCAAAATATTTCTTTAATTTATAAGTAAGAGTATGGCAGACTTATTAAGCTGATTTTAATCTTTGCAGCAGTACGAACATGACTTTAGTCACTCTTTGATTCTCTTAGTTTTTTTCTGGACTCTTTTCATTTCATGAAAGCACAAATTGAACTATTATCAGTTTCTGACAATTGCTTCTGCTACTGCTATCTTCCCTGAAAGAAAAGGTACAGTATTGAGTACAACCTACTAATGAATTGATGAGAAATACAGATGATTAATGCCCTTGAAATCTATTTTTCTTTTTGCTTTAATGTACATGCATACATTATGCTTCACTTGAGCTGTATTCATGTTAGCTGTCTAGAAAATATTGAGTTTACACTGCAATCTAAAATAAAAATGAATTCCTGAGAAATTCTATGGCAGAAACAAGATAATGAAAGCATCAGCTATCTGGGAAGCATTAATCTCTCCAAGTTCAGGTCCTTCAAACTTGCTTTATATAAACAGAGCTCCCTCATGCTGCCCTCTGCCTCTGCCCCACATTTCCACTTCTTGGAAGCTCTCTGCTAGTAAATATTGATCTAATCAGCCTATGGCACTTAACGTATATTAAGTAAGAAAAAAAGATATTTAAAAGAAATTATGCAACTGATTTTCATTGTTAGATATACAGAGTTTTGCCAGTTTCCATTTGAAATCTGGTCAGCACCAGTGTCCTGCATATAGTAATACAGTATAATACTTTCATATAGTATAGTAGTGATTGCATTTACATGAACTAAGTTTATTAGCTTTGGATTATATTGTACGTAGCCAATTTCTGTTTGAAGTTAAGTTGGTAAATGCTTGTTCAGCAAAGCACATTGTTACTCCTTTTGCCTAGAAGAAGGTTTGTGTGGCAGAAAAATAAGATAAGCAGTTGCCACTATAGTTATGGATGGTAACAGGATTTTTAAGCAGAGTGGAGCCCAATTTACTGCCAAGAAGAGACAGACAGTAATGGCAGATGTGGCTAGGGAGGTGTATATTTGTTACCCAGGAGAGCTCCACTCGGCAGAGAGGCACTAGAGAAAGTAGAAGATTCTATCACAGAATTCACACAGGCACTCACAGAGCAAAATCATGTGAGGATTTAATTTTAAATGGAGAATTTTAAGATTCTGATTTCTCAATAGTATTGTGGTTAGTAAGGGAGAAAGAGTGTTTAGCAAGGCAGGTAAGTCACCTTAAAACTACAGGCAGGAAATACAGACACTATAAAAGGCACCTGCCCAGGGTCAGAAATTTAAAAATGGAAAACAAATGAGAAACAAAACTGACCTGTTCTGCCCTTATCAGGTTTTTTAATCACTATTTGGTTAAAAAGTTAAAGATCATGTAGATTATTTACTCTTTCAGATGTAAAGGTTTAGGTAGGTTTTTGTGTGTGTGTTTTGTTACCTGTTTTCCAAAGATTGCAAGGAACTTCATTCATAAGAAATAAAAAAAAATTAAAAAGCCAAACTCCCCAAAACAAAACAAAAAAACCCCCAAACCCAAAACATAGAAATTGACCAAACCTGAAAGCATCTCATAGTCTTACCACTGCTATCAAAATTCCTAAAGTTTTGAAATAATTTTGCAAAACCACAGTACTGAGGTTTGTCAGATTTCTTTTGTCTAGATCAATTTTGACTGGGTTTGGTTTTGTATCTATTTTTTTTAATTCATTAAGTTGTAGCTGCAATTTTTTTCTAAAGACAAGTTTCTGCATCTACTTTGTTTTCCTTTTGTTTATCTTTGTATGATACAACAATAGATTTTTTTTTTTTTGTGGTCTATGATACCAGAAGTATATTAGTGTTTTTAAGTGTTAGGTGGATGATAGATGAAGGAGACTTAAAAATAGAAAAAAACCAAAATAAAATACAATTTTCATCTAAACACATCTTAATATGCCTAATATCAGATAAAATTACCATTTTTAAAAGGTAATATTAAGAAACCAAGCTTTTCAAAGAATTCATAAGTTAATAAAATGCCCCCTGTGCAATCAAAGTCAAACATTAAGGAAATATAATGTAATCTGAAAATAACTGATAAAATACAACTTCCAAAAGGGAAATTATTTTAGGATTCTTTACTAACAAGCCATCACACTTTAGGTATGCTGACATAACCCATATAGGATTTTGAAGACGTTAAAATTAAAAGCACTATAAGCTTATGTTAAGAAAGAATGAGACATTTGAAATTTAATCTCCCTGTTGTAACGCTTCTTTCTTGACAGTCAGAGAGATGGTTCCCCTGTATTTTATGATACTGCTAATATTTTATGATACTGTAAATCCTATTTCTCTGAATGAAATGAAGTTAAAAAGAAAGTGTCTTTTCATAGTAGAAAATGATCAGTTGTTGACAGCAGCTTTGGTCCACTTTGATTTTAATACTGAGAATACAAAACTACAGACGGCTTCATTTTCAGCTAACCATTTTTGTTATGCTTGGGAGGATGAGAAATAGAAGTCATGTTTCTGTTCCATCATTGAAAAAAAAGGAAAAAGAAAAAGCAAGAAAAGTCAGTCTGTCTTCAGATCTGACCAGTGTAATCCACTGTAACTATTCACACTATTTCTGATAGATTTCAGAGAGAAAGAGAAAGCTGTCTGGTGCTTTAGGGGAATCCTGAAATCCTCATATCCTAGTCATCATGCTTTCTCAAAGGCCACAGGAGCAACATCCTGCACTCCCAGGTACTACCCTGTCTCTTTGGGCCAGTGCTGACCGACCACCCATCACATTTTCACTATTTTGTTTTTCTTTGTCTCCCCAGTAGAGGTCTTGATATTCCTAACTCCTGCTCTTATGTGAGCACTTCTCTCCACTTCCCTTCTGAGTGGTCGTGATAGCTATTCTGTAACAAAATTCAAATTAAAATAGTGTTAAAGTGAGGGTAAGAAAGGGAAAGGATGGGGAGGACAGGAAGAAAAGGTGAATGAAGGAAATTATGAGTTTTCACTAGACATTTGTGCTTTTTTGTTCTGTCTCTTCATTTTAATTTTGCAGTGGAATCTGTATTTCCTTTTT
Organism: Platysteira castanea; assembly: GCA_013397175.1. NCBI lineage: Eukaryota > Metazoa > Chordata > Aves > Passeriformes > Platysteira > Platysteira castanea. The sequence goes on along the minus strand of VYXC01001932.1, from coordinate 609,058 downwards.
GAAAGTTTGCAACAATTCTGTACTTTGCGGGGAGGTTTCCTCTAATTAATTGTCTACAGTTTCTGCATGATTTGTTTCTCTTATTCATCATAACCTAATTGCTTACCACCAAGAGCTAGTTGACAGAACTGTCAATTTCTTTATGTCCTTCTGTTAGCTTGCCTCACTGATTCATCATCTGTCTTCTTCAGATACACTCAGCACCATTTTTGATGGGCTGGCAAGCAGGAAGATCTGTCACATTGCCAGCATATTTTTCATTCTTCGGATCTACTCCTTCCAGCTCCGTGATTGAACAGGGCTTATAGATGTTTAGCTGGCTGTCCATGATCAGCAAAAACAGTTGATAGAGATAAGACATGAATTTACAACATGTTCTCTCTCAGCATACTCAGCATTTTCTCTTTGAAACAGTAGCCAGTGGTAAACTGGGCCATGTTATACAACAATTATCCTCTCAAGGCTTGTCGAGACAACTACTATGTCTTCCTGTAAGGCAACCTGTTCACTTGACTTCTTTTAGAGAGGAATTTCAAAAAGCTTCGTAAACAAGGAATAGTGCTCCCACTCTGTAGGGAAGAACAGTTCTAACCTGATTCCCATAATACAGATATATAGAAGAAGGGTCCTTAGGATTACAAAATTTTAGGTCTAGTGGTAAATTTTTTAAGGACCCTTCCCTTCTTTTCCCTTCCCTTTCCCTCCCCCCCCATCTGAAAATATAATTAACTGACATTTACATATTACAAACTTTACACTGTGTATTACAAGCAGTAGACATGAAGCTGGGTTTATAGCATATGTTTAAGCAACATTCCAAATGACTGCACTGTGTAAGATTTTGGAGAGGGCTCACAAATGGAAAACAGCAAGCTTCCAAAACCTGAGCACATTTGTGAACTGAGCCAGCAAACAAGTTTTGAAACAATGCAATTATAAATGCCTGATGGAGAAGAGTAAGCCACATAGATTTATTCTGCCCTTCCTCACAAACATGTTTGATTAATTTTTCTTTACTTCTATTCCCCTTAGTTGTGTGTTCCCATAAACTCCAGTTCTCGATCATTTTTACATCTTGTGCTTGTACTGCTGCTTGCATTGTAAGGCAGTCTTGTGTTATTTATTATTCAGATGTAACAGAGATCAGACTCTAGTCATTTTTATATACTATGCAATACATCTCCTTAGACTTGAGAGCAATAATATAAAATATGCAAATAGATGAAAGGTAAAACCAAAAACATGCAAAAGTTGTGGATTTCTTTCCTGAAGCAAATCTAGGGAGAAATAAAGACAGAATGACAGTGTTGCTAATAAAATTTACTATGAAAAATATTTAGCAGACACCATCTAAGGAGCTTCTTTTTTTTTTTTTCTGTAATTATTTGGAAATCTAAGTATGCTTCTCTTGCCTAACTCCCCTATAGATACTTAAGACTGAGGCAAATCATCCTGTGGGCATTCAGCCACTCAGAGCTTCAGATGTGCATTCCCACAAGTCACTTGTGCTGTACAGGCCAATCAGGAGCACCCAGGAAAGAGAACTTTTTCTCAAATTGTCTCCAGTATCTAAGTACTAGATTTGGGACCCTGACTAGGCACTTTGGAGAACTTAGTGCCTAAAATCTCCTCTGGGAGCTATGCAGTTACATCTTAAAATAAAAGATATTTTTTATACATGTACTTGTTAGATATTTCTTCTCTAAAAATCCTTGTGTTCTGTCTTTTTCAGCTAATAAAAATGGTCAGTGAAAAGTGTTTTTCAGATAGCTTAGCCATGTATTATCACAGTTAACATAGCTTAGGAATTCAAAACAGGCTTTTGGTATTTTCATAAATATAATTGGGTAAGAAAAATGTCCCCTCAAATTTTAAATTGAAAGTGCAGATAACAGCAGATGTTACTGACATTTCTTTAGAAGCTGAGAGCTTCATTCCGTAAACATCACAGTTTATTTGATTGATTTCCCTTGATATAATTGTGTTCCAAATTTTCATATGAGTCTTTCTTTTTTCCTCAGTGAGAATGAAGTTTCAGTAAAAAAGAAATAGAAAGAGAAGCAGAGGGAAGAATGCAATTATTCCCAAAGTAGCTGATTGATTTTACAGATTTCAGGAATGTAAATTTCAAGGATTTTCCAAAATTTTCAAATTTCCCTTCTAAGCATATATAGCAGATCTCAATTTCTATTCAGAATTAGGTCTCATATCTGTTTGTTATTTCAAGGCAAAAAAATCAAAAGGAAATGGAAATAAATCACGTATCTACCACTGTCGGTGGACAGGTAAAGATTCAATATTGCATTTAAAACACGACAAATGATGGAGATAAGACTGAAAATACAGAATCCTTCTAGAAAGAAGGCTCCAGTTAGCCATTGTTCATTTAGAGAAATATTCAGCTACCCAGCATATGAAAACATTATTAAATTAGTGAGACTGGAAATGTGGAAACATAACAACATGAGTTGCACTAAAAATACTAAAGAAATTAACCTGTCTTTACTTCAAAATTTCTCATGTTTATCATTATACATTTTTTGTTGTGAGTTATTTCTGACCATGTCTTTTTGAATGAAATTAGATGATGATATTTAGCAGACCTTAGTTACTAAAATGTGTATTTGCAATTGTCTTTTGTTATTAATTTCTTTTTAAATTGTGGTATTTTACTATAGAATAAAGCAAAATGCATTATCTAAATAGCAAAATATGTCTTTCTTAGTTAGCTTCACTACTTGGTTTTCATTTATGCAAATAATAATGAGCTTTTACAGCTTTTATAATTATCTGTTTATTTCCAGTAAAACCAGAGACCAAATGACCTGCAGCTAATTGTAAATTGCATGCAATTGAAAAAAATATTCTTGTACTTTAGACACACAAAATTTTCAAAATAAGATAATAACACTATTTATTTTATTTAATGATGGTACAAATATGTGTGTCATTCTAAGCATATATGACATAGTAAGAAATCTCTCTGTAAATATTGACAGAACCTGTCAGTTCTACACCAAAACTTAAGCTGACGGTTTTCAAGTAAGATCCAATTACACTTTCTTCCATCTCTATTGCTCTGACAGATTTGCTTCATTAGCAAAAACTGTGTGCCCATTGCAAAAAATCCCCATACTAATATGCATTTTACTAGTCTTGAACAACTGGAGAATGGGAAAATGAGATGGTGTGTTGTTGGCTACAGTAATATGCATACCTCTTGAGTATTGCTTTAAATTGATTTATTTTTGGTATACAGGACCCTTGTTCTGAAAAGAAATATTTTTTATCTGTTTATCTTTAACTCTTACACTATGATGGAAACACTGCATAAATATGACTTGTGAGTTCCTCTGATTCCAGTGAAAATTAAGAACAATTATGACTAACCACTTTTGAGCATTTTACGTTACTTTTCCCTTTGTTCTGAGTACTTTTGTTTAAACGCAATCCTCTTCAAGGGAATTAACTATGTTTATATAAGATCAAAAAACAAGATGAGAGTTAAGATCCAGAATAACGACTATAGTGCTCTGATGTAGCGGGTTTGTGTGGCCAGGTTTTGGTAGCTGGAGTGTTGCAGGGGTGGCTTCTGTGAGAAGCTGCAGGAATCTTTCTCCATGTCCAGCAGAGCCAATGCCACTTCTGGGCAGGGCCATGCCAATCAGGAATCACAGTAATGGCTCTGGGATGGACTCACGTGTGAAAGGTTTGTGAGAACTGTCTCCTATGGGAGGCACCCCATGCTTGAGCTAGGGAAGGACTCCTCTCTGAGCAGCGGCAGGAACAACGTGGGATGAACTGACCATAATCATCCAGGTCCCCATTCCCTGTCTCCCTGCACTGCTGGAAGAGGTTGAGCCTGGGAAGGAGGCAGAGTGGGGGGAAGGTGTTTTTTAAAGATGGTTTTTACTTCTCATTATCCTGCTCTGACTTTTTTAGTAATAAATTCAGTTACAGTTCCCAGGTTCAGTCTGTTTTGTCTGTGATGGTATTTGATGAGTGATCTCTCTCTGTCCTTATCCCAACTCATGAACCTTTCACTACATTTTCTCTCCCCAGTTCAGTTGCAGAGGTAAGTGATAGAGCAGCTTTGGCGGGTATCTCGTCTCCAGCCAGGGTCAACCCACTACTTCTGGTAACCTTCAAATGCATCTGACTATATCCAGTTTTGGAATTTATTGTTTAGTGTAGCATAACTCAACAACTATTTTTTTTTTTCACTTTTCTTCTTATGGTAGGAACTACCTAAGCAGCATGCAAAAAGCTTTCAGTAGCTTTATTTTCTTTTGGGTTCAATTAATGAAAATATATTACAATGTTTTCAATCACTGTAAATTTTTTTCACTACTCATGTTGCTTTTCACTGTGCTTGGATTCACAAAACCCTAAGAAGATTTTTGAAGCTTTCTCACTATCTTTGAATCCCCATCCCAGAATTTTTTAATTTGTACCTGACAAATGAGCTCCCTGGAGACCCCAATCCCACTGAAGAAAAAAATAAAGGAATTTGTTAAGGAAGAGTTAAAACACTGAAATAATTCCTATTATCCATATCTATTGTACAATCCTGCCTCAGCTGCAGCAAACATATGAAATGGCACATAGAAAAGATTATTTTTCTGCCAGTAATCCTTTTTTGAGCATGAACACTGAAATTAATGGGCCTGGGAGTAAGACCGCCTCCAATTCATGTGTCATAAGCCTGAATTCAGGCATCTGTGTATGTGCATGAGACGCCTGAACACAAGCTGTCTTCATTCTTGGCAAGGAGATGTTCAAAAAGGGCATCACTACAGTCATTGAATCTCAGAGAGAGAGCCATTGGGTCACCTTAGATAGCAACCTAGAGTTTTATTTGCCTAAGCACAAGGGCAGTGCCATTTTACAAATCTTTTTGCCCAGAAAAGTGGAGGTAGATGTCCAATGGTTTCTTTGCCATAAATTCATTATTGCCAGTTCCCTATCAATTCTTAGATGCCAGTAGGTTTTTGACTGACACTAAATGCCTCTGTGTGAGTAGCCATGTCATGTTTTGACATTATTTTAGGTGCTTCCTTCTAGGTTGAATTGCATCACTTCTTTCAGAACTGCATCATCATCTGTGGAATTACAAAAAAAATGTCCTCAAAGGGTAATAGCTAAAGAAAGATTAAGCTGTGAGATATATTATATGCAATATGAAGTCAACAACAGCCTTTTAGTAGATCTGCATTATTCCTCGTAGTCCTGGCATATATGCACTTATTGATAAACTGTGTCTTAAGTGTTTAAATATAGTTACTGTATACTGGCAAATGCAAGAAGGAGTCTTTTAGGTTATGAATTGTAAGCTGGACATCTTTCTACTCTTACTCAAGTATAGTTAAGAAATAATTTATGGTGATGTGAAAACATTCTAACAATTCTTTACGTAAAAGATTCTCTAGTATTTGACTAAAATGAGACAAGAACCTAAGTCTAGATATACTAAAAAACCAATAGTTGTTGCCCTTGAGCACTGCATAGAAATAGACATAATTTATTTCACTTTCTTATTTAACTGCATGGTATTTTGAAGTATAGGGCAAACATGATTTTGTCTTGGGTTTTTTTTCTAGTAAATTTTTCTGGATTAAGTGTGACCACTTACTCACATTGCACATAATAAAACAAATGACTTAGTGAAATAAATAAAAAAAAAGATACATAAAATTTGGAGACAAATTCAAATGTCTAACTGACCTTTAATATAATTCCATTAATTAAAATATTTTTATATCAGTATAGAAAGACACTAAGAGAAATATTTCATCATATTTGTAGTTGCTTTGTTTATTATGTTAGGTCATATGTCACTGAACTTGCAATGAATAAACACTGAATACAGAAATTTAAAGTAGTAAATATTTATTAATAACACCCATTATGCATTTATTTGCAGCTAGGAGGAAAACAATCAATTCAAAAAATGGTATTCACAGCTGAAATCAAATGGTGAACTGGCAAGGTGCTATTGGGTAAGTGTCACAGTTATTCATGGTCTTGCAACTGGGTGAGAGTTTGTCTGCATTTTAATTAGCAGGTACTGTTAACTTCTAATTTACAAAATATAGAGCATTTCTGCCCATATGTCATTATGCTTTTATAAATATAACAAGTGGGTGTTTTTATTTCTCAGTTTCTAACAGACACACTGAGTATTTATTTTCCTTCCAGACACAAGTTTTCAGTTGCCGTGCTGCTGAGGATCACTTTCAGTATCACACTCAGTGAGTGGATCTCACTGAGTTCAAATTTTTCAGTTTTGAATAAACTTGCCAACATAATTAAAATATTTACCAAACAGTTTTTAAGGAAACTTCCCTGTCAGACCATTCACGAAGCTCTCTGGCAGTCAGAAGGAGGTGAATGCCTGACCGGGTATGTCTGAAAGACAAGATGCTTACATCCTACTGTAATTCACAAAAATTAGAAGACTATGATTCTCACATCTACAAAAAAAGTTGCACTCTGCATCTACTATCTGGTTCAGAATTAAGTTATAACCTAAACTCTACATGAGGCTAGTCTTCTGAGTTTCACAGGTTTTTTACAAGAATCACGTTGTTAGTAAATTTACTTGAGTTATGGATTCTGACAATACTTTTAAAAAACTAAGTAAACTGAAACTGCATTAAAGCATTTTACTAATTTATTTTTTGCAATTTTGACCCATAATAGACAAATCAATCGATATTTTTATTGGGCAATTTCACCTCATTAAAATGTACTTTAATATTTCTGTGATGTGGAACCTACTCTATAGTCGAGATGCAAATTTGATGAAAGGAGCTTTTTCTTTCCCAAAGAAACCTAAAATTACACCATGTTTTATCATGGTGTAGCCTAAAAGAGTTTAAATATGTGTTCATCTGATATTGGGAATGCATCATATGATAGCATTATTTGTCTATACAGGTTAAAAGAATTCCTTTTCTGCATAATTTATTTATTTATAGTTGGAAGTAATTTCACCAAAATAATGTTAAATAAAAGGTAAAAAAGTGGTTCAGATCTGGTGTGTTTAATTTTCCTTTTTTAATGAGAAAGTGACCCCTTGTACTCTCCTTTACTGTGGGATAATTACTATCTGCTGTTACTAACACTTCCAGAAATAAATGATCTAGTCAGGATTAGAATTAACAAGCATGGCTGATCAAGCCACTATGAACATGCCTTTTTTAGAGTCAGTTTCAGCTGATGTTCTCAATCTCAATTAGGCACCATCTTAGAACATTTACTTACTGAATATTTACTTGCTGATCAGCAATTGCTATAGCAGTTTCACAGGCTGTGGAAAAAAACATTCAACTAGAATAAGGAAATGTACCTGTCACATTCAGTAGAGGCCCTGGTGATATATGTAATGGTAACTTAACAAATTGATGACGCTACTGTACTGGAATAATACAATTTAGCAATTTTTTTCAAAGGAAAAGTAATGTGACTTCTTACTTTCATATTTTGATTTTAAAATGTAACAAATTGAAAATTAAGGCAAATCGTAGTTTCTGTTGCATTCAGTGACATTTACTGTAAGTATAATCTAGCAGTTTAATATCTCAGTTTCATAAATATCCTCTTGAAATTGTTCTTCCATATGATACATTACTGTTATTGTACGTTATTTCCTGTTTTGATGAGAGTGACAGCATAACACACTATTAAAAATTTTTTGGGGAAAAAGAACAAAAAGGAAATGTTTGTTTATGACTTCACATCTTGTATCTTTATACCATGATTTAAATTTATTCATCATAGTACTAAAAAAACAAGCAGAGCATGAGGCTTAGAGACTAGAGCAGCAGAATCACAAAATCATGCCAAACCAGCTGACAAAGCTGCTTTGGTGGCTTTGAAATCCTTCTGCACTCTTCACATATAATCTAGTGATGAAAATAGTTTGTTACAACCTTGAAGGAGTACATGCAAAAGTAGATGTGAAACAGAAACTGTCTGATTTTACAAACACGCTGGTTTTTGGTCTGACGTTGCAATTTCTTGAGTCTTAAAGTACTATTACTAGTTGCTATTATATTAGAATTCTTCATCTGTTTCTTTCAGTGTCTCAGAAACAAGGAATAGAGTAAGAAAACTTCAGATCATTCAGATATTATTAAATTTATAAAATATGATGTATTTTTATCAAACTAAAACAGTATAATACCACTGTCAAAAAGAAATAGGAAAAAAAATCTGAGAAGAAATGTATTATAAAAATTTCTGAGAGTTGCCAGAAAGATATTCAAAAGCAGGAAAAAGAAAGTGTTTGGTGTTACAAGTAGGTTTCAAATGCTTCACTCTGAAAAACAGGAGAAACCTCTAGAAGACATGACAGAAGGCTTTTATGATCAGTCTAGAGTTAAGCAAATATGGACCACTTTTTCCCTGTCTTCCAATGGAAGAACTATGGGACATCAGAGGAAACTAACAAGTAACACAAAGGGAGACCATATCTTGAACTTATCCCTGCCTTGAGCAGGTGGTTGAACTAAACTTTGAATTTTTCTGGGATTATATGAGATACTCAAAAATGTAAGGTAAGGAAGACCTTCTCTCAGGATGCTGAGATCATCAAAAGCACATTTGGGTTTAAGGAAAGGCGGGACAAGTCTAGTAAATAAATCTGTTAAAGTTTCCAAAATTGTTGGAAATCATTTTGATTTAGGAAGTTGCAAATTACTGGACAGTACTCAGAAAAAATATGCTTTTTTGGATTTTGTTTTCTGGCCTATACATTGCTTCTGCATACTGTTGGGAAATTAAATGTTCAGATTATACAGACCTTTGATTTTAGACACTGATATAGCTATAGTGTGTTCGTGTATTATTGCCTGTTACCTTATTTGGGACTGTTATTATGAGTATTATTGTTATTAAAGGTCCTAAATTTGTAAGAATGTCTACATAGTCTGAATGGTGGCTCTTTAAAAATCTCATTTATCACATCTTCTTCGTCTTTTACTTTCCTTCTTATTTCTTCTCCTCCTTCTTTCTTTTTGATGTCAGCAGGTACTATTGTGAGGAATCACAGCAAACTCTGTACACTTTTTTCTTCTCTTTTCTCCTTAGCACTGAGTAAATTTCTTCAGCATTCATTAAGATTCCTTTCACTGGGGTTGCCTAAAATGTGAGGTATCCTATCTAAATTAGTTCCATAGCTTCTCTCCACAGACAATAGAGAGAAGCAGATAGCTTCTCTGTATCAGGTGATGGAAAAAATTATTTTTTTTTCTGTGCAAAACTTTCTGATAATTTATTTCTGTTTGGTTATCCTGTGACAAAAGTAATGCAGATTTCCTCCTCGGTTTCTGTTATTACAGTCCTTCTATCAAGATGGCAGCTAACTTTGCATTGATGATTAAACACATCTCTTCCTTGAATCTGGTTACTGACTTCCAGTTGCCTGCTATATAAAGTCTAATAATCTATTTTCCAGAGGGGTTGTATATTTCCGAGAATTCCCTGGAAATTAGACTATGAATAGGGATGATACTATGCTGCCATGGCTGTCATGCTACTTTTTACCTAATGGAAGGAAGATGTTCCACTCCCTGTGGTTATTGAGCCATATGCTTCTGGTTCCCACCTGAGCTGCTTGTGCTGGTGGGTGGTGGTGGTGGTGGTCTCTGCTGCAGTGGAAATTCCCCTCTTGCACTGCAACAGGGAAACAACTGAGGAAGCTGTCACTGAAGGGGGTCATAGTAAAACTCTGAAGAGGCTGGAGGTCATAGCTCCCCATGTACTAGAACCTTAGTTAAAGACTTAGCCTGCACTCAAGTAGCCCCTGAAATCATCAGGCTAGTGCAATAAAAACCCTTTGAAAAGTTAACAGTCTCTTAGGTATGCATAAGGCTTTGCACTTATTATGGGAAAGAACTCTGATAATGAGACAGAAAATTATTTGAAACTGACACGTAATGAAGTGGATTGAATACATTTTATCAGTATATCTTATGGCAAATTAATTAAGTAATAATATAGCAATAGAGAACTGTCTGTTACATATTAAGAGTTGGCTAAAAATAATTAGCACATTATAGGAACTACTTATATTCCCACTAGTGATTATGACAAAACTGCCATTAACTTACCAAGAATAAAAAATTGTCCAAGAGCAGTAAAAGTAAGAGCAGAACAATATTTTTAAAGTTAAAATGAAAGAACTTAGAAATTAATATGCACGTAGGGAAACATCAGCAGAACTAGTAAACTCCTGCATAGCTATGAGTGTTCCATTTCAAGGTAAATTGAAGGCTAAGGTGATGATAATAAACCTTTCACATCTACTTCACTAATTGGAACATGACAAGCAGCCAGACTCCACACTAGGTTACAGAGCTGTCATGTCAGCTTCAAGAGGGAAATAAAAGGCATCTGAAATCTCAACTTTTCCATGGTTTTTAGAATCATCCATTGCCAGCCTGAGAAAAGAAGAAAAATAAATAGGGCAAATGTGATCAAGCTGGCACTGATGTAGCACATTTTTCAGGCAATCAGCCTAACTGAAGTGCCTTCTTTTGGCAGATTAGCCAGATGGAACAATGATATTCTGCTTGTGTGTCTTGGAAGGGGAAGATGACTGCCCCCAAAGTGTACAATTTTGAATGCTGATGTTTTTACCTTGCAGTGTATTTCTAGGTAGCAGTTGTCAAGAGATGTCAAAATAATTTTTGTTTCTTTGTTAATTTTTGGTTTGGTTCGGTTTTTTTAAATTGTTCTTTGTATCTGGTGTGTAACAATGTAAACTGAATGCTAGTTGCAGACATAATAAAATACATACAAATAAGACCAGTTTGAAAATAAATTTTCTTTTTCTTTTATTCAACAGTACTTCTCTATATGTTAAAATTATGTTATTTCTAAGAAATTCTTTTTTGTGTAAATTGTGGAATTGTTCCCTCACGGTTTCCTGTGTATCACACAGTGTATCACACTGTGCTCTGTGAGGAGATTGCTTTGAGATCAGTGTGGTGGCCCACTGGGAGAGACAGGCTGTGTGCAGTGGGTGCAGTTTTATGGAATGGGGTTGGTACGACAGGACTCGCTGGTATTGACATGTTTGAAGCAGGTTCTAAGATTGGACGACTTCCAAGAACAACAGTAGATTTGCTTGCTGAAGAGACAAAATGTAGGCCTTTGAACCAATGAATAGGAATATTTGTCTTGTGACCTAAGAACTAATTTAAATTGCCAGATTGGAAGGGAACACTGGAGGAAAAGTTAAAATAGGCAAAGGGAAAAGTGATTTACCAGCCTTTCTAAGGAATGAATTTCACTCTGTACCTCTGAGTGAAAATAATACTGAATTTCATGAAGAGGAACATGACTTCAATTCTGATGCAGTTAAAGGTTTAGAGATCAAGATGTTATATCCTCTGTTACTGTATAAGAATGCAACAAAACAAAGTATTATGTTTGAGATACCACTTCATAAATATACAGGTCTGTTTAAAATATAGCACTTTTTAATTTCCTCTTTCTATAGAAGAACATAAAATATCTCCCAGGTTTTAGTCTGAGACTAGTATCTAAGTTTTCAAGTTTGACTTCCTCATAGTTTCATGGTATGTAAGGCAGCTGGAAATGTCTCATTTTACTTACTTAGCCCATAACATGATCTTTAAATTATGTACTTAGAAACCAGAAACTAATCACTATACAAGTAATCAAATATTTAGACTATTTTTATGGGTTTGGTTTTGTTTGTTTGTTTTCCTGGAGATGTGATGGGGTTTTAATATTAATAACAATATTATGATTTCATAATGAAAGCCAAGACATTTAATATATGTGCATTACATGTACATTAGTGAAATGTACATTGATGAAGTTTATGAGTTTAAGTAGAGTCTAGCAAACAAGTTAAACTGTCTGGTTTTCATGCAACAGGAATATATTTAATAATATTGCACTTACATTATTCATGATGTCATTAAAATTCAAGTATCATTTCTATTAACTATTATTTCAACTTAGTAACAGGCTTTGTTTTAAATGAATAGCAGATTCTGGCAAAAATGTAATGTATGTGGTTTATTAAAATTCAGAAGTTCTCCCAATAGTAGGCATTGAAAGTGATTGTGCTTAAAACGTGCAATATAAGGCAAACTGTTATCAGATTTAAAATGCAGCTCTTTTATTTTTAGTTTCAGTTTCTCCTTTTTTTTTTTAACAGTGACATGTTTAAAGTCTGATGTAAATGTGCAGAAAATATTTTTATAACTGAATGTTTAAACACTGCATTTGTTCCAATTAATGTAACTAGAAACAAAACAAATAGATAAATATTTGTGATCATGTTTTCCTTGAACTTTTGATATTGATATAAGAAAACCTGAGTGATATTGCAAATATTACAGAACAATTTGCTTCTTCCTTTTCTTCAATCTCAGTTAAAAATTCTTAGAATTTCTTGTGCACATTCTTTAGATATTTTTCAGATTCATTTTCATGTCTAAGTTATCATTTTTCTTACCCTGAAGGTTACCTTAATATATTAAATAAATTTTTTAGATTAAAATTATCCTGCTGGTATTAACACACAAAAATCAACCTTACGACAATGTAAGCTTGTGCACTTTCATATTGATTAAAGTCTATGTGCTTTACCTTGCTAACAAGGGTGCTGTATTTCTGTTATAACAGAAAAAGTTAGCAACAGAATTATTATGGCTTAAAAATCTGCAATAGACATCTTGTAATGCAAAGAGAAAGAGTCATTCCTAACAGTAAAAAAAAGTAGAGGAAATACTCCAAAGAATTGGAAGACAGAAATATAAACATTATCTTGATTGCTGTACTAAATCAGAACTATTGACTTCCACATAAATGCTTCTTTTGTCAGCTCTATCAGGCACTGCATATATAAATCTAATTATTTCTTGTATTGAACTTAAATGCAAAAGCACACACAAAAATTAACATGACAATGGTTCTAAGAAGTTTGCTGAAATTACTGAAGAGAGAAAATTTAATGCTAAGGCTGGAACCTGTATTATATTTATGTGTTATTTTATGTATATTTGTAGTCTCCAGCTGCAGCGGGGGAAGTTCAGGTTGGACATTAGGGTGAATTTCTTCTTAGAAGGTGATTAAACATGGACTGGCCAGAGTGGTTGAGGAGTCACTGCTCCTGGAGGTGTTTAAGGAAAGACTGAATGTGGCATTCAGTGCCACGGTCTAGTCGACAAGGTGGTGTTCAGTCATAGGTTGGACTTGATCCACCCAAAAGACATCTCAAATGTCTTTTCCAACCTAATTTATTCTGTGATTCTGTGATTCTATCCTTCCCTAATCCTATTGTGATAACTTTTTGATTAGCCAAATCTGCTTATTGTTTTTGGGACCTTAACTTTTGCTCTATCCAGAATTAGTAAAATAATTGTGCTGCATAAAACACTGATGAATTTGGCATTAACAGAGATTTGAACTATCATCAGTGACCCAGATAGCCCTTAAAATAAATAAGACACCAGGAAGGTGGATAATCTCTTATGTAAATTTTATGAAATTAAATAGATGCTAGTAGCGAAGCTGAAATATCTATTATTCTATATAACTGCAAGGTCCCCTTTTCTAACATTTGACTGCTTTCTGCAAGTCTGTGCCTCAAAAATATTTATGATAGATAGAATGCATAAGGCTAATTTTGGTCTGATTGACCTGCAGCTGAGACCAGAAACTTAAAAAATTTCCCAAACACAAGCATTAGATGGTATTTTAGGTGAAAGCACTACTCTTGTGCTGTGAATGCTACTTTAGATAATCAATGCTGAGTAGCCTAATTCTTCATCGGAAAGTATATAATTGGTTGAACAAAATGAGTATAACTACCCAGTTCTTGTTCTTCCACAGCAAAAAGAGAAAAAGTCCTTCTTAAGGACTCTTTGAATATTAGAGAACTTCCTTATTGCTCTGTGATTGTATCAATGCAACCATAGTGCTACCAACTTCTAACATATCTTAAGAAACTCACAACTGTTAAATGAGCTTTGCAGAATCGTGGAAGGGTAAAGAGATGTGTTGTGCTTTTAAAAAGATGAAGCCTTTATTTAAGATTATCTACATTGCAATGTATGAATATTGTTACACAGTGAAACAATGTAGATGGGAAAATTTACACACAGATTGCTAAAATAAATCAATCTACTAAAATAAAATATATGCTTTTTTTTTTTTTTCTCCCCAGAACAGAACATTGAATTTTTATTGTAGCAGGATTCTACTTGCATTTAAAATTGCTCGTATATTTGCTGGATTATTTGTCTCCTCATTTATGTTATACTCATATCCAGCAGAATATAAACATATGTTAAGGTGCAAATAGCTACCTGTTTAAAATTTATTATTCATTTATGTAATTTAAAGCCCCATCCAGGCTTTTACCTCTCTACTGTCACTGTTTTTTTAACTACTGATTAATACTTTTTAGCATAAGATGGGTGTTTGGTGACTGCTACAAAACAGCCTTAAAAGACACTTAATATCAACTGCATTTGGCTTTAGTTAGTGATCTTATTGCAGGTCTCTGCCAGGTAGTCATGAGCAGAATGTATGCAAGGATTGAACCATGTGCCATTGCATTAAGCTTTTCACTTTGAGGACCGAAGTTTGGCATTGCACAGTGAAAAAACTTCCAGTTTTATGAAATATCCTCTGATGCACACCAGTAACTTTATTTTCCAGTAATGGTCATTCTTCAACAAACAGCAATTCATTTATTCGATGTATTTTAAAATCCTGAAAGACTCTTTGATCCCAATTCCCTATTTGAGGCATATTTTAAGAATAGCTGATGATTTAATGTATAGTTTTCTAACAACACTGGGAACATAAATTTTGAATCTGCAGTAAATGTAGGTATGCTTTTAAGGAGTCAGCCACTAATTTGTTTCTAAGTTGACTGTCACAATGGGAGAATTATAAATGTATATTGCATTATTAACATAATGGAAACATCTATAACTGTGTGGTAGGAGGAAGTCAAAATAGATGAGCCTGAAGTTAATAGTACAATAATTATTAGGCTCTCTAGATGCTCAAAGAAACAGAAAAGTCACTCTTTTACTCTGGCTATGTAAAATATGAAAATAACTCAAATGTAAATATTCATAATAATGCTTATATAGAGTTGTGCTTCATTAAGATGGCTAAAGAAGCTGGTTTTTTGGGGTTTTTTTAAGGCTATTTATTCTTCCAGGCAAATATATTAGGGCCTCATAGGAGGCTGAACAGTAACATCTTACATTCATGCATGTCTTGGACAATGATTTTTCCTGTGAAAGCAAAGGAAGAGTTTGTGTCTACAATGGGATACTGAACGCATTATCACCCGAGCTTTAATTCAGGCTGCTAAGCCAAAATGGTGATACATAGTTGTGAAATCTAATTTTGACCTTCTTCAGAAGCATTGTCCATTGATCTCTCCCAGCCACAAGTATTCATACACTTACCAGGTATATTTTAATTAATTCTGCACCTTCGACCTGGTTGTGAAAGGATATGTGATCATCTGCTCTGAATTGTGTAGGACAAGCTTTGTTTCTTCATGAACATGTGGGCAATATCTGTCTCACATCTAACTAGATCAGATTATGTTTGGTTTCATTAGTAGAGCAACACTGAAGTTCATACAGTTCTATTTACTCCCTTTGAAGGACTGATCTCATATTTCCAACCAAGCACTATCTAAAAGAAATGTATTTCATTGTGTTGAAGAGTAAAATTCTTCAATAACAAAAAAGTTCTTTAAGTATTCTTTCATGAGTAACTTCTTCCAGTTATTGTTTAAATTTTGAAAATGTAAATGATAAAACTAGCAGCAACTCTGGACAGAACTGACTCTCTCGCTGGTTTAGTTTGCATTCAGTTGTTCTGGAGAAATTAAATTAAATTAAATTTGCAAAAGCAGCAGCTCTCCTGGATTCCATTTGTTCATCCTTTATTTATTAGCATTGTGAATATGGCAAGAAGCACGCATTGCTGAACAAAGATAACTGCAGACAGTTTACTTAACTGCAGACAATTATGTGTGTCTCAGCAAAGCTGCAATGAAACAGAAATCCGTGACATGCCTCAAACTGAGCTGTGCATGCACACTGCAGATCACTGGGAC
Source organism: Platysteira castanea (assembly GCA_013397175.1). Taxonomy (NCBI): domain Eukaryota; kingdom Metazoa; phylum Chordata; class Aves; order Passeriformes; genus Platysteira; species Platysteira castanea. The sequence goes on along the minus strand of VYXC01001932.1, from coordinate 592,920 downwards.
AATCCCTGCTGATGCACTGTGTTCCATCGTGTTGCAGCAAATTATTGTCTCTTCGCTGCATCACAGAAGGCACTACATTGCTTCGGAAGTCTACACTTTCAAAATATTAAAGTAATTATTTTAAGGACTTGTGATGAGTTTCCTATTTTTTCGGCTAAGAACTGATATTATAACCCGCTGATGTAAAAAACCCACAGATTATCAGATTATGGCATTGTTCATCCAAATTTGTATCCCATAGAATAGAAATTTGCTTTCAACAGTTCAATTGCAGTGCAACACATTTCTGAAAGCATATGGAGTGCATCATCTAAGTGGTCATCTTCCAGATAAAGAATAAAAGGATACTGAAAAAGCATACATGTAAAAGAGTAGGAAAGCACTATGAGTACACGCAAGGCTGAGGCTTGCACATGTAGAACATGGAATTGGAAGCACGCATTTAAATCTGACGATCGAGCAAGTGTGTTTTTATTCTTTTAATTACTACGAATTTAGTACAGAGCGTGAATCAGACAAAAAGATATACAAAAGAAATATTATTTTTCGGCCTCTGTATAAATTTCAGGGTGAAACTTTTTCTCTTCTTTTTGTTTTAGTGCCAGCAGAAGCGAGCATTGTGTAAAAGTGTAAAATGTGGGAAAGTGATGAAAACTATCAGCTTCAGATTCAGATTGTCGTTTAATCTTAAGCCATAAGACATTTCTATGAGGTGAAATTTCATATTTTGTACTTCTGTGGATTTGTTAGGTTTGAGAGTCCAAGAAATTAGGAATTTATCAGGTGCATGCAGTGGTATTAGGAAGAGTTCTCTCAGGCATGACTGAATCTGAATACATCAATGAAACTGTGAAACCTTCTTTAGTTACAGCAAATGCTCATTTAGTCACAGTGGTAAATCTTGGAGTCAATATGGTAAACACTGTAAAAGCAATAGGGTAAATCAAACTATAGTAAGTACAATGATAAACTACCTACACTCAAAAAGATGCCAGAGCTGTTATGTCTGTAAAACTATTGTCCATTTGAAGTTAGCAAATACCCTAGCCAATGCTAGAACAAGTTTATATTTAGCCCAGGCAAAATGCAGTTAAAGTACAGAAAGCTAAAGAAATGCGATGCTCACGCTGAAAAATAAGAAAAAAATCCTTCTATCAGAGAAAGCTCCTCATTGGGACATCAATAGCATCTTTGGCTGTATTCTTGAAAGATCTGACATGTCCCTAAACACTCTTCATAAGTATGGAAAAAAAAAATTAAGTGACAGGAAATGCTGTTTTCTTCAATATAGTCTTTTACTTAGCTGTTCACAGAGGAAAAAAAAAAAGAGCTCTTCAGAATCACAGTAAAAGCTTCATTTCAAGAGCTGAAAAAACAACTGGGCAGGGAAAAACACCTTCAACAGTGGTTACAGTAAGGAGGACTTTGAAAGAGACATTATTTTGGGCTGACATGATGAAAAGATGTCAATAATAAAAGTTGTGTTATCTGTAATTTCTGAAATTACTTATTCCTTTTTACCTTAAGTAAATCCTTAAAGTCTATTTATGGTATTTTTTCCTCTGCTAGCACTTTGGAGTCCTTTATCAAATACTGACATCTATCAAACACACTGAAACAAGTGAAACCACCATTCTTCACTTCTTATGTGAGAGAAAGAAATAGTTTTATGGATGAAAATTTCATCATTTTTTTTTTTGAGGGCTGGTCCAAGCAGCAGAAATTTGAGTCAGACGTGAAACTGGTGCCAAACAGTCAGATCTGTGCATTTTGGAAAGTGCTAATTTCCACAACTAGTTTGAGTTTGGGTGAAAGAAAGAAGAAGGTAAAGCTTCCTGAGGAGTTCACAACAGCCTTGGGGAGTAAAGACAGCTGTTTTGGGATCAGGCTATGGCTTTTAATGTTTATTTTATTGACCTGGAGCGAACTGTTTTTAGGAGAAAACCAGCAGGAAAAGTTACACTTGTGCATAGAATCAGATTGTCCCAGTTCAGGAGCTGCTTCCTAAACCACAGCCATTTGCCACTGATCAATATATCTTGGAAGTGGCACAAATAGAGAGAGGAACGTGGAATGACTGACTGGGGAGCAGATCTGCAAAAAAGAACCTGGGGATCCAGGCAGAGGGAAAATTGAGTGTAAGTCTGTAGAATGCCCTTGGAGTGATGAAGGTTGTCTGAATAAAACCAGCAGTGGGTCCAGAGAAGTCATTATTCCCCTCAGCTTGGCCACCCTTGTAGTATGTTGTCCTGCTGCAGCTCTGCCAGCAGAGGAGAGAGATAGAGAACTGGGGAGAAACCAGTGAAGGACCAACAAGATGGTTAGGGAGATGGAGCACATTGCAGTAAAGAAGAAAAGAAGGGTACTGGGTATGTTTAGACTGGAAAGTCAGTAAAATTTTACTAAGTCTAAAAAGGAATTACAGTGAAGATTTGGTCAGCCCCTTGCCAGATATTCACATAAAAATATCAAGAAGTGATTGTGACAGTGCTACAGCAAAGAAAACTGCAGTTACATGATAGGGAATGATGCTTCACTAGAAGAGGTGCTAAGCATCATAGGAGATTGCTTAGAGAATGGGGAATCACTGTCTCCAGGCATTTTCAGAGCTTTTCTGGGGAAGGCCCTCAGAAGCTTGGTCTAGTCTTGAAGATATCTCTGGTTTCTGAGCATGAGCTTGAAAAAAGGTCCAATTCTAATGTAGGTTTTTCTGTGACTCTGTGATCACACCTAGTGTACACTGATTTAAAAAACAAGGCAATGCAGAGGGATGGAAGATACAAAAAAAAAAGCCTAGACAGAAAATGTAGTTCAGAGGAGTGTTTTTAACATAAATATTGTTGAAAAATGGCACCTCTCTCCTCAAATATTGACAAAAGTTACCTTCTCTTTGATTTGTATTTTGTTCAGAGTAGCAGGACTTCGTACATGACTTTTAAATANAGAAGAGAAGAGAAGAGAAGAGAAGAGAAGAGAAGAGAAGAGAAGAGAAGAGAAGAGAAGAGAAGAGAAGAGAAGAGAAGAGAAGAGAAGAGAAGAGAAGAGAAGAGAAGAGAAGAGAAGAGAAGAGAAGAGAAGAGAAGAGAAGAGAAGCAGTGGGCTGAGCACTATTTTCTCCTGTAACTGAATCCAATTTATATGGCTTGACTTTTAACCAGCTTCTTGTTACCAAAAGATATAGCAGTACCATTTCTGTGATGTTGCACTGCTGGAAAACATGAAGCAGTAACAAAGCCATAATGGTAATAAACTGAGCACCTAGAGCTGTTATGCTGGAACACTGAAAACATATAACTCCTTTGTGTTTGCTTGAGATTGTCAAGTCATGAAACCAGATTTCAAGGATAAATCTGTTGCCAGAAGCAGGAAAAGACCAGATGCTAAAACATAATGAAAATTTCTGAAAGATCATATGGTCATCACCTGAGCATCAGAATTGAAGCAGTGCTAACCACCAATAAAAAAAGCAAATTTCTGATGTATTCTGTGGGCATACAGAAATGTCTGCTCAGCTGCTTGGTGGTTCAGATACAACTGTATTTCTTTGAAAGTGTTCTGGAGTAAGTGTGTATGAACATCTGAGGCAGAATTATTCTGAGTTCTTAAAATATCTGCTCATTCAGAAAAGGATATATGACTATATTCATGTCAAAGAGTGTAATGAGAAAAGAAAATAGTATAAAATTAATTCATCTTGTGACAAAGATTGTAATGGAAGTGGAGATTAACTCTGTGGAATAAAATAGTCTGGTATTTAATTCTTTACTTAAATGTCTTAAAATAGACACATGTAATCCAGAACTTCAGTTTTGATGTTTATATTTCTGGTTCCTTGAATTTTTATGTGATTCTGCCTTCGGGAAAATATGAAGTCAAGCAAATGGATACCATAAAAATTATCCTTGAAATGGCATAATTTCATAAATATTGTAACCCAAATGTTTTTTAAAAAATGTTTAAACTATTATTGTCCTTTCATGCTATGGCCATTATTAGTTCACTGCTGCAGTTTCAAAACAAGAACAAACATCAAACCTACACTTGCACCAACAAAGAAAAAAAAGGTGCTTGTGATTCTCTTAATTTGTCTACTAAAATCTACATATTTTACATTATTTAGAAATACTGATCATAAGGCTAAAGTGATCCAAGCAAGACTTATGCATTAATTAAATATGCTTTTCATGGAAGAGCTACATCTTCTTGTATGTTAAAAGGCTTTTCTACATTATAATGTGGTAAGTTACTGTTAGCTGTTTTTCAAGACTCATCTGAAATACAAATTACAGAATTTTTTATATTTTAAATCTGTTTCTGTAGGGTCCAGAAAAAAATTGGTGAAACTTAAAGTTCACAGACAGGGAGAAAGAAACCTAACCAATAGAACCACTAAGATATGTCGTTACCATCTCATATCTTCATAGTAGATATCAGTAGCAAAAGTAGACAAGAAAATAGACCAAAAAAATATAAACTAATCACAGCATTTCCTTTTAATTATACATTTTGCTCCCAAATATCTGTTTCATGTTGCTTGCAAGACTCTGGTGGCAGTGACCCTTGGGGTTTAATGGACTAGCTCTAGTCAGCTCTGTGTATATTACATTTTGTGACATGCTTACTTTTCATACAAATATCCTGCAAGTTGTGCCAATTACTGTCCAACAACTGCCGTAGTAGCAGTCTAGTAAATCACCAAAGGGCACATCTGTCTCTAGGGAATGTCTTCCAGCTGCTTCTGTAAAACATTTTTGAGTTTGGTATTGACAGAATATCTGAGCTTGAGGGAACACCATGGATCTGTCAAAAATGCTATGGGTGTAGATACAGCACTGATTTTATAATGATTAGATATAGCAGCTATTAAAGAAATGCATTTGATATCACACACACACAGAAAAAAAAAAATCTCAGTCTTTAAAGTAAAAACATGGCCAGATAGTTCAAAATTAGTAAGGGAGTAAAAATTTGCAATCTCTGAAAGACAGTTGTTTATGATTGTGGTCTCCTGTGTGTATTACTTCTTACGAGGTAGATGTTCCAAAGCACATGGAAGTATGAGAAAGGTTAAGAGAAGAAAAATAGTAAGTCTGACCTTGTCCTTTGGTCCAAAGAAGTTCTGTAATTTAGACTAAATGAAAAAGTAATTTGATGATGCTTGCTCTGTATTAGATATGCCTGGTATACAATAAGCAACAAAATTTATTAATGTGCAATGTAATGAAGATATAAAACAGATGAACTTTGTCAGGGCCATAGGATCAGCTTTTCAACGTGAGAAAAGTTTAATCACAAAGATGCAGGTTTTAATAAAACTAGTCACATATGTCTAATTCCATGTCATGAAGTACTGTATTAACTACAAGAGACTACTGTTGACTACTCTAGTAAGTACAAGTTTCTGAAAATTAAATTAATTCTTTACATTGTACTGACTCTAGCAGTTACCAGCTTATTTCTTGGTATTTTTTATATTGTTGCAAAACCAGGATTTTAAACAAGTTCTTCCTGAAACAAACAAAAGAAGATGGAGGAAGAAAGGCAAATGCAATACACCTCTGATGGCAACAAATGTTTTATTTATATTTCCTCACAAATATATATACCACCAATATATTTATTTGCTGCAATTATAATGACTACCTGAATATTTTTTGATTCCTCTGTATCATGCCAGTGACTGGATGATATATTTGTATTCCACTCTATAAGAGTCAAAAAGTTTCAGGACAAACCTTGAAAGCCTGCTGACACTGTGTGCTGTAGCTGGGTAGGCCACAGATCTCAGGCAGTTACAAAGAAAATCAGACTACAAAGCAACAGCTGCTAGTGTAAGCAGGAAAAGGAGATCATCCATCTCACAGGACATCTCATTTCCACAACCTCATTTTAAGGAAAGTTATCAGGAAGGGACTGACTACAGCAACCATATGAAAAGCAATAGACTTCACTTTCCTAAGCCACAGTTAACAGCTAAAATAATATTTCAAATATCCATTTTGCAGATCTGACTGGGTGGGAGTTTGTAAAAGCCGGAAAATAAGACAAGTAACTGAAATTTATTCCACAGACAAAAATATTCTTAAATTTGAAATGCTAGCCCCTATGTTTGCTTTAGGAGCAACACAAAGTAAGATTTTAGCCCATCCCGTCTACTTGGTCTAGTCATAATTTGGCCATCAAAATTGAGGAAAAAACTAATAGTTGCAAAGGAACGCAGGCAATATTGGTAACTTCAGATAATATTCTTTCTGCTTAAATGAAAGGGAGTTTTCTCTCCACTCCCCTCCTACTAAATGTATACATGCATAAATCCTGATCCTAGGCCTAACAACTAAAGTAACTCTTGTTTGTTTTCTAATGTGTAAAATGCCAAGCAAGCACCTTGCTTTACCTGAGAAAGCATATGTACTTCCAGGAGCACACTTCACAGTCATGCCAAATGGTGCACGCAGTAATGTACTCAAGCATGATTTTATTCAGACAGACATTTTGAGAAACTCCAGGGTTTACTCAGCTAAGGAAACAGAGACGAATTCAGACAGCTCTTTGTGTCCTGTAATCTCAGTGAAGAAATCTTTTTCTGCTTAGCATAGCACCATTTTTTTTTCTTGAAGGGATGATGTACTGGGAACAAGGATGCAAAGAACCTGCTACAAGCATATGAGAAAAGCAGCAAAAGGTATATTCAGAACAAAAAAGTATAAGAAAAAAACATCCTAAATGAAATATCCTGCGCTTCAGAAGATGCATGTAAAATAAAATAATACTAAACTCATTGGTAGTAAGAAGGAAATACAAAAGCTGCCAGCTACAGTCTGTAAAGCTGAAAGCAGAAATGATGCTGTAATACAAAAACAGCAGAGCCTCAGGCACTTTGCTTGCTCTGTGGAGACAACACCTCCAGGCTCAAGAAGGCAAGGTGTATACAAGATACCTTGAGAGGCACAGGATATTTCTTCCACCTAGAGACCAGTTTTACCAGGGAGAAAGAAGGAAGCCAGATATAAGCACAAAGTCAGTGCTTAACCATTTTAAGAGCAGAAAAACTCAGTGCAGAGAAGCCAGGAAGCCTTGTATTGCTCTGAAAGGCAGGGCAGGTGTAAAGGAAACCTTCTGTTGGATCTAATGCCCCCTTCTCCATAGCAGAAGCTTACTGAGAGACTTGTACTCAAGGTTTTGAAGCCATGGTCTAAAACTTCAGGCATACAACATAATGACTGTAAAAGGAGACAAAAGAAGGAGCTCGCTTTTTTTGCTTCTCTCTTTTCATCATAAAGTGTAAATATCTTCTATTTCTTTGGATTTGCTCATAAAAAACCTCACTGACACAGGCCTGAAATCTCACCTTTTTGTAACAATGTTTGAATCCCTTGGAGGTGGATGCTCTTTCTTTGGAAGGAAGACATTCAGGTGGAACATTCTAGGCAGAAACTTTTCTTTGAGAGTGAGAGAGTTGCTTTAGGGACATGGCTGTTTCTTTATTCTAATATATTCCTTTTTTTGGTGCCAGTGACTCCTTCGATTCTTTATCAAAGTCAGAGACAGAACATCCTTATAACTGACTGTTATTTAATCCCCTAAAGGAGAGGCCTTTAATATTTAAATCATATTAATGTACCACATTATTTTTTTTACTGTCTTTATTAGCCAATAGTTATTCTCAATTCAAACTGAAGATTATGAGGGGCTGTTTTTATTATAAGCGTACCCTAATATAATATTCTATTTTTAACTGCTCAGAAAAAAAGCCCCTTCACACTGAAGCAAGTTCTATTTATAAGTAGCTCTATGAATCTAAAAAGAGATCTTCTAATGATGCTCCTTTTGCAGTGTGTTTTGTTCTTTCTATCATTCCAGCCACAGATGTTTCAAAAACAATAAGAAGGCATATGTCACCAGTTGAGTGTCTTTGCCAAACATCTACTGGGCAAAGGTTAAAGACAGCTTGCCAGGTTATCTGAAAGGGTTTTTGGGGCTTATAATGCTATTTGATACTGAATGTGTATTTGTAATACATTTGGTAACATATGGTGTGCTAGCAAAACCATTTGGGAATCCCCGGGTACAGCAAGAAATGCATATTTTTACTAAGAAATTCTGGGATTTGAACATTAGGGTTGTCAGTTTTCTGTATGTTATTTCAAATGGGAAGACCAAAATGTAGCTTGGGAGAGCTATTGCCATTTTCATATATGCCTATCCCTGTGCTCACGTGATCCAAATACACCCCTTTTCCAGTGTAAACTTCTTCGTGATTTTCTACAAAGCTTTTCCTAAGTTACTGTTATGTCCAATAAAATATGAAAAAAATTTGATCCTTAGCTGTGGGGGAAAAAAAATGTCTTTTAAGTACCTGAATTGCATACTGGAATAAAAGCCCCCTACATTATGGGGTGTGGCTACATATAATTACAGTTATAATGATCAGACAGATAACCCAAAATAACTGGAGCCTCTTTAGTACCATCCTTTGGGAAAAGTATCTGCAGTCTGATCTTCTAATTACCCAGAATGACTCTACAAATGTCTTTCTATAAACTATTCTTGGACCAATCAAATTACTTGCCTGCTTTTTTTTTATTTTTAAAACTACTGGAGTGTATCAAGGTTTACATTCATTGGCTGTAACTTTATCTGTTGTGTTAGGACTGAGTCTGTTTTCCGCAACTAGTGTGAATTCTGCATTTGCCTCTTTCTTAAAGCCTTTCCTTCCAATTTTAGTTTCTGTATATAGTTTCTGTGGCTGTATATTAGGTGTTCTGTATTCATGCACTAAGTTCCTAAATCTTTATTTTTTCAGTTCTCTGTCCTAAGAATCATCTCTATCAGTATTCTTGTCCTCTAAACTAACCTCCAATTTACATTTCCCACCCATGTTCTTCAATTCAGGCCAGTTTTCTCCTTGATTGCACTTGGACATCTATTGACTTGTACCTCTATTGACCAGACCCTTTCTGAAGGTTCAAATTCTTCTTATTTCTTCTGTCTTCCTTAGATTGAAACTGACCACCAACAGCTTCCTCTGCTATTCCCTGATCTGTACTTGGCTCCTCAATAAGCACTTAGTCATGAACTATTTGAGTACTTTTTTCTCAGTGTCAGCTCTGAATCCATCTGTAACTCCAGTGACACTTCCTTGTCAGCAATATCAATTACAGAAGCATCTTTAATTTGTTCTTCTTTATCTGTCCCAAAGTTGCAAGACTCAGCCAGTTCTGACAAGGGCTTAACAAATGCTTGGTATTATAAATCGAAGTGAATAAAAACACTAACTACATCCAAAGATTCCCTGGCAGAGAATCTTCCAGCAAAATCTCTCACATAGGAAATGTTCTAAAGTGCTCGTTCACTGGGATGATTTATATGATTATTTTTATTTGGAAAATAGTACTCTAATTTGACAAAAAAAGCCAGAACACATATGCACAAAATTTCCATCTTGTAATAAAAACAGAGTATTAATGAATCTGCTTATATATATTCTCTGATTAGGATGTATCTGCCTCAGAGCTGACTTAGAGGAACAACAGCAGATCTACAAAACCTTTATGCTCAGATTGGAAACTAATTCAAAGAGGACTTGAAATAACAAGATTTTTTTTTTCAATTTTCAGTTATACTATATTCTTATAGTTATCTTAGTTTTAATGAAGTTATATATTATTTGTCTGAATTAATTTTTTCATTATTTTGTATAGCATAGATGGTATTAACATCTTGGCAGGAAGTAATCATCATTGCTTCTTTTATGTCATCAATATGATTATGGAATATGATTATATCCTTTAATTTGTAATACTTTAAGCTTAATTATTAGCTTCTGAATAATTTACTTGCTACATAAACCAGATAGCATGTAATGTGGGAATACATGGGAGGAAATATCTATTTGATTGTTCCATGGCAGTCTCTACAATGAGATATTATTACATAAAAGCTATTAATAACACTATCATATATCTAATTTATCTGTTAATAAATTCTTCACAAGTTAGGAAAATCCATTTTTAAAAAAAGGGGACACATTATTATTTGAGACCACCTTTTAAAAGTCTTAAAAGCCTTTAGGTTTTGAATTTGATTCCCTTCTCCTATATCTTTGCATTTCAGAATTACAGACCAGTTACATTCCTTGTTTAAGTGTGGAAGCATCAGAAATTATAATTATATATTTTCAGTAAAAACAAGTGAAAAGAAGGAACAGCCAAAAGTACTCCAAACCCAAAAGTCCCAACTTCACTGCAATATAAGACATAAACGAGCAGTTTCATTATTAAATGAAAGATTATATGTCAATTACAATATTTTGACCTCTTATGTTGGAAAGAACTAGGAACGGACTACTAATAAAATGACTTTTCTATAATGTGGGTATTGATAATGGTTCTAAAAGAACCACAGGACTAGGCAACAAATGATTGTTCCTCTGCCCTCTGTCATGTATATGTAAAACCTGAATTTTTCTACAGCTAGTTTTTTTGCTTCTCAAAAAGGATTTCTCCTAAAGTAATTTTAAGTGTTGGGATGAATCAACATTAAAAAAAATAAATTAACCTATGATCTAATAACTGGAAATTAATTTCGATGAGTGAAAAAGGAGTTGGGTTTCTTGCTTTATTTATGTCACATATTAGAGTTAGTAGACAATGATGACCCTCACAGTTATAGGTAAGGTTGTCAGAAGGGCAGTAGATGGGGAAGAAAATAGCCAGGGCAGGTGTACGTCTATCTATAGACACACATAAACATGTGTGTTAAGTATTAAAGTGATGTATTCATACACATCAATATGAAATAGAATATGACTGAAAAAATGTGTAAGTTGATGCAAAAGTGCAGTGTTAATTTAAGTTCTGCAAACCAGTGCCATGTTTTCTTAACAATTACACTGGGACAGCTGTAGTACGTCAGTTCTGGATACAGCTCAGCAGCAAACATTTCTGTGATTCTGTAAAGACCCACCCATGTACTCAAAAGCATCAGAAAAAAGTACTTGCCAAGCCAGAGTCAAATTCTGTAATGAGTACCTGGATCTCAGAGACTGTTAGCTGCTCCTGGCTCTGACAAGTGTTTCTGTGCCTTTGACCAGAAAATATCTGTCAGGTGAAATGGATGGACTGTTTCTTAGAAATATTGACATAGGATTTTCTTCTCTTTTTTTTTTTTTTTTTTTTTTTTTT